>JAQZBX010087754.1:0-12831 GCA_029593785.1 Cabassous unicinctus | reverse complement strand
CTATAAAAAAACCAGAAGCAGAAACATTCAGATCTCTATGAGTATCAATTTATAATTTGGAGCAGAAATAATTAATTATGCTAATGATACAGAACTTATCACAGCTATGTAAGTGCATTTTTAATTAGCCATTTAATGAAAATCATGAATTAAAGCATACAGATATACCTGAGAAGTGAGGAAACAATTTTATCTTCTGTAATATTAATATTACTTTTGCACAATTGTAGGGACTTTACAAAATCTGTGATCTTGTTTCATTCTTTCTGAATAAATTTCAAGGGGTTACTTCACTGGGAAATTCACATTTACCCATAATCATTGGAAAAATTGTGATTCTAGATTATTTATAAACATGGTTATTATTTAGATGAACACATATGTGTCATGTCTCTCAGGAGGCCTGGGGAAATGGTGATTTCACTATCTAGAGGAGCCAGTTTTCTTTCAACTCTTGATGAGGAATTCTTCCCTGTATTCTTGAGATTATTAAATTTATAATAGTGCCTATTAGCAAAGTTCTTTGTTGTTGTTAAACTTAACAACAGAGCTATTCCAAACATTTCATAGTTACTCATGATCAATATTTTCAATTTTATGTCACATCATGAATATAACTTATTAACATAATATATCTATAAAATCATGCAGCCCCAGTAAAACTATATTTTAAGAGTTTAGAATAGCAGTATGGCATCAAAAAGTAAAAAACAAAAATTGACCAGATGTTACTAAATTAAAGAAAACTAGGATTCATTTTAGAATGAATTATTAAAAGAAAGCAAATAAAAGGATTTGTGGCATATAGTGAGAGATGTACGAAAAGTGCTTGGAAGAGATTGTCTCACACGGTGTATGACAATAATGTTAGGAACCCCTCAGAGTGTGAGTTATTACCTCACAAGCAGGTTGTAAGAAAGTAGAACATGTGGCATTATTCTGAAAATGCTTTTTTATTGCTGTCAATCAGGAGAGTATCAGAGTATCGGAGAGGCTAGAGGCACAAAGGAAAGTCTTAGAAATAAAGGTTCAAAAATAAAAGTCTCTACATACCTTATCCCCACAGATATGAAAGTCATGGTGAGTAGAGAAAAGAAGTCAAATCTGTGAAAGCAGAAATCACCCTTGATTTAGTATAGAACAGTTTTGGCTTCACCAGAGCCAGTATGCCTCAGAAAGGTCCTCACAAAACCCAAGCAGATCTTAACCAACTTTCATAATCATTCCATGTTCCTAGTCTTTATATGTGTATTTTGAGCAAAAAAAGCAAATGTCTGAAGGATTGCTCACTTTCTTAGAAGTTGCAAAAATTCCCCGATATAGCAAGACTATTCGGAGTTAAACAAAATTCATAGAAGAACTTGGCAAGTTTGCAATCTGGAGATGACTATGAGAGAAAATGATGGCCAGACATCTAATACAGCCATACTAACATTTTTACAAAGTATAGCATTCAAAAGATGGTATTGATAGGAAAAATACATACAAAAATATATTACCTGAGGTTCCTTGAAATATGACAGAACATAATTTAATATAATTTACATAAATAATGTGTTCTCATATTTTTGGATTCATGGACTATTTGCACTCAAGAAATGATTGAAATTCCTAAATAATTTATAATTTGTTGCTTGTATCTGTGGAAAATTACCATATTAGACATTAAAATTGATACATGCATAAAATTATTTAAATTATTAAAAAAATATATCATATTTTAATAAATTAAAAAATATTTTGTTTTCCAAAATTAAAATAAATTTTGGGGAAAGAGAAATGGTATTTTCATCTTCAAATTCTATATATTTCTGGCTTACTGGGAAATAGCTGAATTATCATATGTTTCTTCATTTATTCTGTTTCAATATATTGGTTTAGTCAAAGAGTATGAAGAAAATGTGTTAAAGAGATATATAATTAGAAAAGGTAAGAAATATTTGTTTAGAGATTGAAGAAGCTTCTTAATATTCTTCTATAATATTAATATTCTAAACTGAAAATCAGCAAGTGGCAATTTCTTAAAGAATAGTTCAAATCTTTAATAAATTTTTTTATTCCATTCAACTTAAATCCATGCTCAATTTAGCAATTTTATTTGATTTTTCCTATGCATAATTTTGTAATATCAAGTCATGTTCATCTGGAAAATATTTGTTCATGGAATAATTCAGATATTAAAAATATGAAATTTCATTTTACAATTCCCAAATAAACCACATTTATTAATATCTCTAACAGTTGTTTCAGACAGATCTTTTACTTTTGGGAATTTCTCAAGCTCATTTGTAGGACAGAAGAGTTTCTATATTTCTTTAACACTTGAAATTAAAATTTTACCGTTAGCAACTAATTTTAGTAGTTGATTTCATTATATTCATGTTATTACTAAAGCAGTTGTAGTTTTAAAGAAAAATCATGCAGAAAAAAGAGAAATATTATATATCCCCCACCTGCAGTTTTTCTTATTATTAATATTATACATTTCTATATTTTCTTATTGATCTTCTGTCTAGATGGCCAATCCATTATTGAATGGGATGTATTGAATTCTTCTATACAGTACAAACATCAGTTTCTCCTTTCAAATCTGTAAATATTTATTTCATATATTTGGTGGCTTTGCAGTTAGGTGCACAAATAAAACTAAGTCTTTTTCTTTTATTGACCCATTTATATTTATGTAGTATTATTCTTTGTCCCAGGAAGCAGTTTTATTTTCAATTAGAGTAGTTATGGTTTACAGAAAATCCTGGAGAAAGAACAGAGTTCTCACATAACACCCACTCCCACAAAACAAATGCAGTTTTCCTTATCATAATTATTTTACATTAGTGTCGTACTTTGTTACAATTGCTAAAACAATATTATTTTCATTATGTGTTAACAATAGTCCCTCTATGCAAATACTGTCCCTATACCCTATTGTTACCCCTCTTTTTGTTGTAATTGTTGCATATTATGTCTTCATACATTGTATATACAAAAGCACAGACTTATCATTACTTTTATGTGCTTGAATTTTAGAACTTGTACAAAGTAAAAAGTGGAGCTACATACCAAAAAATACAATACATTTTTACTGGTGTTTATAATTACATAAAAGGTTACCTTTACCAGAGATCTTAGTTTTATGTAATTTGACTCATTGTTAAATGTCCTTTCATTTCTATCTGAAAAATTTGCTTAATATTGTTTGTAGGGCAGCTCTAATGTGACAAATGCCTTCAGGTTTTTTACTTTTGAATTTGTTTGTTTTAACATGAGAATGTCATATTAATCTCTCCCTAATTTTCTGAAGACTGTCTCATCAGATTTAATATTGTTAGAAGCCAATCATTTTCTTTCATTCCATTGGCTTATTTTTTTTCTTTTTCTTCTCTTGTGGTATTCAACTACAGTATTTCCATTTGGTTCCTTCTCCTTTTATTAATCCATCATTTCCTGATATCCTGTAGTTTTTTCTTCTTGTTTTTGAGCATTTTGAAGACCATTTTTTAAAAAGTATTTGTTTGGTATGTCTGAAGTCTTGTTTTCTTTCTCGATTGTTTCTGATGTTTTATCTTCTTCTTTTGGATGGACCATCATTTCATATTTTTGTCTTCTACTTTATCATTGCACACTGGATATTTTCATATTTTGTCTTGTTATCTCTGGTATGTTCTCTTTCAGTGTTTAGCTCTACTAAAAGGAAGGTCAGCCTTAGACAAAATCATGGGTTCCTCACTGTGGTTTCTGAGCCAAGACATAGGTCTTGTACTTGGCATATGCTAATGACCTTAGGAATTTCCCTGTTTAGAGGAATCAGAACACCCTCTCTACACCTGATGGAATAGATACCCCCTTTCCTGGGTGCTCTATTTTATGGCTTAGAGTGGGTAACCCTTTGCCCCAAGCCATGCTTTAGCTGTGTACAAGCTGCTTTTACCTGCAGGGCAAGTTATGGCAGGGTGAGACAGAGAAGAGTGTCCTGGTAAAGCCCTTCAGGTGGCCACCTGTAGATTGGCACCATCATACAAGCAAATTAGTATGCTTGTAGGGATTTCCTTGTTCTCTCCAGGCTAGCACCAGTGATCCAGAATGGGAGTGAAGACTGACTTTAAACCACAGTGAGTAGGGGTCAGGGGGGAGCCAATAAGGGCTCCAGGAGTTTCTCCTAATATTTTTAAATGATGTTTTTTTTTTTTTCATTTTATTTCCCTCTGCCCTGTTGGCCGTTTGCACTTGCTGTCTGCTCTCTGTTTCTGCACACAGTGTCTGCTCACTGTGTCTGCTCTTCTCTTTTAGGAGGTACCAGGAACCAATCCTGCAACCTCCCATGTGGCAGGTGGGTTCCCAATCTCTTGAACCACATCTGCTCCCTGTTCACTGTGTCCCCTCATTGCATCAGCTCACTGTGTCAGCTCGTTCTTTGTTCATCTTTCCTAGGAGGCACCAGGAACAGAACCCAGGACCTCCCAGGTTGAAGGCAGTCACCCAACTGCTTAAGACACATCCAGTCCCTTCCTACTATTATTTAACAATATTTTCTTTATATTTAAAGAAGCTTTAAATTACATAAATGTTACATTGAAAATACAGGGAATTCCCATATACTCTACCCCCTCTCCCTCTGCACACACATATACACACATACACAAACACACATATTTATTTTTTTCCTATGTTGACAAAAACAGTCATATTGTAGCCACAAGGCTATAGGAAAAAGTAAATATACAAGATGGTGAGGTTCATATTTGTTCATCAATGCCTCATGTAAAGCAGGGACCTGCAACTCAGTAATATTTCTGGGAAACAGAAGTCAAGAGATTTGTCCGTGATTTAGAGTTATGTGCTGATTTCTGTTAAGAAAAGACAAAAAGATCACTGGATCTTTTAGGGATGTATTATCAGTTGGCTTAGGCTACACTGGATCATTAACAGTTGACAAAACAAACAGAAATATAATTAAAGCAAAATAGTCAGGTTCAAGGAAGAACCTGTCATAGTAGTTTTTCCAGCTGGCCAAAATCATTGCGCCTTCATCAGAACCTCTTCTGTGCTATTCACTTTATACTAAGAAGAGCCACAGAAAATGAATTAAACATTTAAAATGTTAGAAACACTTCTAGTGTAGCTGCTTTCTCCCAAATGAGAATCCTCGCAATCCTTTTGGAATTATTTCTTGTGTTGGACAAAGTGAATGATCTAGAATTAAAGATAAAAAAGAAAAGAATTGATAGTATGCTTTCTGCAAAATGACAGTTTATTGCATTTGCCAAAAATCTTCCATCTCTTACTGATGTGTTTGTAGCTTGTGTAAATAAAATAATATCACATGCATTCAAGCAGTCTCACTTGCTCTTTAGGACACAATGGTTATATGGATGTTACCCCAAAGGACAATATAAAGGAGGCAGTAATATGCAACTTTTCCCACATAATGATAAAGTAATTGAATAATAATGGCTTGATTTTCTAAATGTGCATATCCTATAAAAGGAAATATGAATCCAAACTTCATAAAACAGAATAAATTTTATTTAACAAAGGGGAATAAACATAATCTGATTTTGAGTGGTTAAATTTTATGCATATTTCAATAAATTAATTTGATCATGATCTATATAAAAGAAAGTGTTACTTGGAAACTAAAAGTATACTGAGTTTCCTATGAAATAGAAGGAGAACAAAATCATGAGACAGCCAGAACTTTAAAAAAACAAACAAACAAAATATAATAATGTAAGCTTTGCTTCTCAGATATCATAAAGCAATACATTAGTTTAAACAACAAATATTGGTGATATTTGACTTTTCTGACCAACAGCAAAGGGAAAATTTCATATATTTCAATATAATATGTTTGTTCATGTTTCTGGAATAGCCAAAGTGATCCATAGATAAGAACAGCCAATTTTCTTAAAAAGATTATATTAACAAACACACTTATATAAAGTTAAAGGCAACATTACAAATAATTTGGGAAAAATGATAATACGAAGTCCTTAGGATAACTGAACATTTGTGGAAAAAATGAGCTTGTAACAAAACTTATGATTTTATAATAATGTAGTAGGAAGAAGTCAGTTCCCATCATGATACAACAAACACAGAAGCGTACTAAAGTATACAATAAAATTGAAATTAAAGTTTCCCATTAATATTTTTATGTGTTTTTAATTAAAGCAGTTGTAAGTTTACAGAAAAATCATGCAGATACTATAAAATTCTCATATAACCTCATAATTCAAATACTGTTTTCTCTATTATTCACATTTTGCATTGGTGTGGCACATTTGTTATTATTGATGAAACATTATTATTATAACTATATTATTAACTAGCTATGTGTTTCTTTTTAATTCTGGTAGCATATATGAAACCTAAAATTTCCCATTTTATCCACTTTCAATTCAGTGGTGTTAATTGCATTTACCATATTGTGTTACCATCAAAAACATCCATTACAAAAACTCTTCCATAAACCTAAATAGAAAGTCTATAACAATTAACCATAAATCTCCATTCCTCATCCCCAGCCAGCCCCTGTTAACCTGGATTCCAGTTTATGACTTTATGAGTATTCATATTCTAATTATTTTATATCAGTGAAATCATACAATATTTATCCTTCTGTTTCTGGTTTATTTCATCAAATATTATGTCTTCAAGGCTCATCCATGTTGTTCATTGCCCATTTATTAATTAATAAACTGTATTAATAAAATAATAATAATAAAATCCCACAGCTACCACCAAAATTAAAAGATTAGTTACAAGCTAAGGACATGCTTTACAACTTATATTATACCTGTGGTAGCAACTTCTCCCCGCAAAGTTCCCATCCTGTTGCTATTTAATCAAATACGACTAATCTATGTAATTTTGAGTAGGGATTTTACATATGTAATTAAAGCCCCAAAGCAGCCAATTTTAAGATAGTGAGATTATCTGGATGGGTCCTATCAGTTTCTTCATGTTGCTTGTTCTGTCAAATAAAGGTTAACAATAATGGAAGCTTAATTTCATAAAGCTTATTAAATGCAAAGGAGCTGGAAACAATTAATACATATTTAAGACAAAATAGTACATAGGAATAGCTGCTTATTAGTAATTAATACAACGTGTGGCCTGTGAGTTACAAACAGGGGTCCCACTGTTGTGGAAATTCATAAGCCTCTAAATAGTTAATAAGAAATTAAGTAAAGATAAATGTATATACAAACTCACCAAACCAGGGGACACACCAACGTATGGCTCATGGCTGGGAAGTCCCGAATCAGCAGCTGATACCAGAGTAACGATTGGAAAGAAAACTTGGGTAGAGCAGCCCCTCCCAGGATGAGACTTTAACTAGCTCCAATACGACCCTCCCCTTTTATAATAACCTTTAGTATTGCTTATCCATCCAAATCATGAGCCAAAGCACATTCCAGAGTTTGTGCTTCAATTCCCAAGGAAGTGACCAGTTTCCTTGAGAATGTTCACAGCCACCCTGGAAAATTTCTAAGACTTATCTTGGTGTTTGCTTGCTCTGTATCAAAGAAGTGTAAGTTCTTGCTTTAGACTATAGGACTACTGCTTGGTTTCTCTGCCTTTTATGCTGACTATATGCTGACCAAGGAAATATTAGTTGCTGGTTGTCAAAGTTTAAAGTTTGAGCAATACTCATTAATTTTTTCCCAATACATTGGTGGTAGAGAAAGATGCCAGAGATTTGCAACATGATGGGGATTTGATGCATTTTTGTTGGCTTTGATAGTGGAGGGCTTTAGTTCACGTACCAAGGAATGCAGATAACTTTCAGAGGTTTAGAGCAGCCCCCAGTTCACAGCCAGCAAAAAAATGGGACTTCAATCCTGTAACCACAAGGAACTTATCGCTTCAGTAACTAGAATGAGCTTAGAAGTGGATTCTTCCCCAGAGACTTCTGATAATTGTCCATCAAGACTCACACCTTGATATTGGCCTTATGAGACCTTTAGGAGAGGACTCAAATGTGCCTTGCCAGAATTATAACCTGTAAAAAAATGAATGGGTGCTGTTTCAAGATGCAGAACGTGTGGTAATTTGTTACAACAATGATAGAAAACTAATATATATTTTGGTACCTAGATGTGGAATACTTCTGTTAAAATACCTAAAAGTATGGAAGTGGTTCGGGAATTGGGCAGCGAGCAGATGCTGGAAGAATGTTGGGGGAAATGATAAGAAAAGCCTAGATTTCCATGAACAGACTTTTAGTTGAAATATATACATTGAATTTGCTGCTGGTGATGGCTTAGAGGGGAGCGAGGAGCTATATAGAAAAGTACTAAATCACCTTAGAAAAAGCATAAATCACTGTGAAAAAAACTGATTGTCGAAATCTGGACTTGATGAATGCTGCTGGTGAGGGTTTAGGAGAAAATGAGGAACATGCTATTGGAAACTAGAAGTAGAGAGATCCTTCATATGTTAGGGTAGAAGCTTAGCAAGATTGTTTCCCACAGTTAATATGGAAAGCAGAACTCAAACATGATTAACTTGGAAATTTAGTGAAGAATTCCATGCAGATGTTTGAAGGTGTGACCAGGTTTCAATTTGCTGCTTTTAGTAAAATGGGATATGAGCGATAAATTGAGGGAAGGATGTTTAAAAAAGAGAGAGAGAGAGAGAACCAGAACTTGATGATATGGGAAAACCTCATTTTATGCTGATGGAAAGATATTATATAATTCAGAAATGGCTGCTAAAATTGTGGCCTAGAGAAAAGGCTCAGGGTGTGGTTGTAATACATTTTTAAAAACCCAGCAAGATCTAAAGGTCTGCAAATTCAATTACAGAGCAGTAAGCATATTTTTATGCATATTCACAATTAAAGTAGAGGGACTCTAGGATGTTTAAGAGCTATCTTAACAGATTCCAAAAGTAGCTAATAGATTGGTTAAAATACATACATACATACATACATACATACATAAGTCTGTGAATTTGGCTTTGTCCTAATGGAATGAATTCCTGTAAAGTCTATGCAAAATTCACAGGTTCTTGAGAATTTTAGACCAGGAGAAATATTGCCAGGTTGCACTGAAAGAGAAAGAGAAAGAAGCTTTTAGACTTCCCAAATTATACCATCAGTAAGCAGGTTGATAATGCTACAAATGTGCTAACTTAAAGAAGTAACGGGGGCGGGGGGAGGAGAAGCATGTAACCATGAGTCAGGTAGGCGTAAACAATAGCGCAGAAGGTTGAGCTGAGACCAGAGAAAGAAGGTGGGAGCTGTGGAAGATTATTCACAGGCCTTGAAACATAATGAATAGATTTTCAGTTCCAAAAAAATAAAATTTTCTACTAGTTTACAATTATTCAAGCAATTCTAAAGAAAACAATCAGTTAAGTAATTTTTGCTCAGGATGACAATATTTAAGGTTTGATAATCATTTAAGCAACTATTTTAGTAAGGATTTACATGAAAGTTTGAAGGCAAATTAAGAAATATCTTTTGGATAAAAGTTTTAGGCAATTGTAACAATCAACTTTTTATTTCTTTTAATTAAACTATTCTGAGATAATTATAGAGTAGCATGCAGTTATAAGAAATAATAGAGATTCTATTTACCATTTACTCAATCTCTCCATTAAAAAATTTAAATAAGCCATAGTGCAATATTAAAACTAGACTACTGGCAGTGATATAGTCAAGATAGAGAATAATTCCAATGCCACATAGCACCTTAATGCTTCCCTTAAGTAATCTCATCCCTTCTGTGGCAGTTTGATATTATTTATGAATTCTAAAAATAGATATTGGATTATGTTTGTAAACTCGTCTGTTCCTCTGGACATATTAGATTGTATTAGATTCAGAGGTTTCACTTTTACTTGATCAAATTAAATTGGGGTTTTGATTCTGCCATGTCAGTAGGATGTTGAGTCCCTACCAGAGGGGTGGGGACTCACAGAGAAAATGACAGGGCATAGTAGAGAGTGGAAGTTTTGATGCTGGAGTCTTAAGATGTAAATATACAGAGAAGCAGAGATGCAAGGAAACAAAGAAGGCTCCATTTGACACAACAGAGGCCATGGGAAGAGAATGAACCTGATAGTCTACAGATGACCTTGTGAAGAGAGCAGAGCAGGTGAGCCCAGAAAGAAAAAAGCCCCAGGGAGAGAGACAAGCTTTATGCTAACCTCTATCTGAACTCAGAGATAAACGAGCCCTGGGAAAGAGATAAGACTTATCCCAGCCTAAAGCTGAGATTGGAAGAAGCTGGGACCACGGAGCCTTAGTAGGAAGAGGAAGGCTGAACCTTCGCAGTGACCAACAGCCATCTTGCTCCAACTTGTGGCAACAGATGTTGGTGAGGGAAGTAACACTTTATGGCCTGGTAACTGTTAGCTTCTTCCCCAAATATATATCCTTTATAAAAGCCAACAGATTTCTGGTACTTTGCATCAGCACCCCTTTAGCTAACGAATACACCTTCTATCCCCAATACCTTCTTACTACCTGGAAACCACTAATATGTCCTCTGTTGCTATTATTATGTGATATCAAGAGTGTTAATTAAATGAGATCATACTGTATGCTATCTAATGTCATTAGAGAAATTGTGAGTCTACAGAAAAATCATGCATAAAATACGGGATTCCCATGTACCACCCTATTATTAACTCACTACATTATGATACATTTCTTACTATTAATGAGAACACATTTTTATAATTTGTTCTGTTAATTATAGTCTACACTTTAACTTAGGGTTCACTTTTTGTGCTGTGTAGTTCCATGGATTTTTTAAAAAGTTTCTAGTCTAGTACCAAATATAACATTTCTCCTTTTAACCACATTCAGGCATAGATTTCACTTCTGTTAATAATGCCTACAATTTTGTGATACCATTACCACTATTCATTACCAAAACTTTTCCATCATTCCAAACAGAAATTTTGTACATTTTTGGCTTTAAATCCCTATTACTTTTCCCCACCTCATCCCATGGTTACCTATATTTTAGATTCTGACCTTTTCAATTTCCTTATTCTAATTATTTCTTATCAGTGGGACCATTCAATGTTTCCCCTTTTGCATCCCATATATTTTACTCTCCAGGACCTTTTCAAGTGTCATCCAGACTCTTGAATGTATTAGCACTCCAGTCATTTTCTATAGCTGAATAATATTCCATTGCATGTATGTATCCCATTTTGTTTATCTATTCATCAGTTGATGAACACTTGGGTTGCTTCCATCTTTTGCCAATTGTGGATCATGCTGCTGTGAACATCGTTGTGCAAATCTCTTTTATCCTTGTCCCTGCTTTCAATTCTAAGAATTTTATCTTTTATCCGTGTCCCTGCTTTCAATTCTAAGAAGTATATATGGAGTAGGGGGATAGCCAGGCTATCATATTTCTATTCTTAGTTTTCTGAGTAACTGTCAAGCTGTATTCCACAGCAGCTGCACTATTTTATATTCCCACCAACAAAGAATGAATGTTCCTATTTCTCTACATGCTTTCTATTGCTTGTTATTTTCTGTTTTTTCCTATAGTAGCCATTCTAATGGTTGTGAAGTGGTATCTCATTGTGGTTTTGATTTACATTTCCCTTATGACTAATGATGTTGAACATCTTTTCACTGCAATTTGTTTATCTTCTTTGGAGGGTTGATTTCTGAGCTCTGAATTCAATAACATTGGTCTATATGTCCATTCTTATGCCAGAACCATCCTGATATTTGAATACTGTGGTTTTGTAATAAGATTTTGGAATAGGAAGTATGAGTTCTCCAACTTCATTCTTCTTTTCCAACATGGCTTGGAAAAGAAGGCACATTACCATTTCATATGAATTTCATGGTAGACTTTTCCATTTCTGCAAAGAAGATTTTTTAAAATTTTTGATTGCAATCACATTGAATGTATAATTTGCTTTAGGTAGGATTGACATCTTTACAATATTTAGTCTTCCAATTCATGAACAATTCTTCTAGGTCTTCTTTGATTTCTCTTAGCAATGTTTTGTAGTTTTCTTTGTGGAAGCACTTTCTATCTTTGGATAAGTCTTCCTCTAACTATTTGATTCTTTTATTTGCTATTATTAATGGGATTTTATTCTTGATTTCTTATTCCTATTTTTCATTGCTTTTGTAAAGAAACACTGCTGATTTTTTGCATGTTGACCTTGTACCCTGCCATTTAACCAAGACCAATTTTAGCTCTAGGAGCTTTCTTGAAGATATTTCAGAGATTTCTCTGTATAGGATCATGTCCTCTGTGAATAGAGAATGTTTACTTCCTTTGTAGTATGTCTTTCTCTTGCCTAATTGTTCTGGATTGATTTTTCAGTGTAATGTTGAATAACAATGGTAACAGTGGGCATCCTTGCCTTGTTCCTGATTTTAGAGGGAAAGCTGTCAGTGTTTCACCATTGAGAATGATGCTAGCAATAGATTTTTCATAGATGCCCTTTATCATGTTGAGGAAGTTTACTGCTATTCCTAGTTTTCTAGAAGTTTTTGTCCAGGAAAGATGTAATTTTTTTCTAAGGCCTTTTCTGCATAAATTGAGATGATTGTGTGTTTTTTCCATTGCTCTGTTAGTGTATTGCACTTAATTGATATTTTTATGTTGCTCCACAATTTTAAGTGGGAATAATCCCATTTGATCATAATATATAATTCTTTTCATTTGCAAGATTGTTTTGAAATGAGCATTTTATAAGATTCCATTTTAATTTGTCTCCTGGCATATCCATTATATTTCTTTAAATAATTTTTAGAGTTGCACTAGAGATTCCAACATATATTTTAATTAACATAAGACTACCTGCAAACAACACTACCACTTTACATTTATTGAC
>JAQZBX010087753.1:0-12828 GCA_029593785.1 Cabassous unicinctus | reverse complement strand
AAAAAAAAAAAAAAATCTGAATTAATTACAAGAACATTAATAAGGACTGTAAATAGAAAACAGAAGAACACAAAAAAATGCAACATACTTGGAAAATACTTTCAACCAGTATGATAGATACAGGGATGAAATCGTAATCACTTAACACATATATATGAGGCCATATAATGTGGAAAGCAAGACATTTAACTGTGATTTTAGGGTTCTTATGGTGTGCTTCAGTTTATTCATCTGTAAAAAGGTGATAATAATACTTATTGGGGTTTTGTAAGATTTAAATGTGTTATGTATATAAAGTACTTAGAACAGTGCTTCAGATGTGATAAACACTCAGTAGGAGTTAGTTATTATTGTTATTAATAAAAAACATTGTTAGGTAAATAAATGGGAAAAGATTCTGAACAGTCAATTCACCAAATACAATTAATAAATTAACAAGTGGAAAAATGTTCAAATTTAAAATTTATCCAAGAAATATTTTGTTCTGTTTTTGCCAAAATAGTTAAAGAATTAATAACCAATATTGAGGATGGAGCAAAACAAATGCATTGTGTCAATAAAATTAATGCTATCCTTTTGAAAAGAAATTTGGCAATGTGTTTTAAGAGCCATAAAATGTTTAAATTCTTATTTAATTTCATTACTTAGAATTTTCCTTAAAGCCATAATCCAAAGAGATATAAATAAATTTTTTTCTGCATTATTTGTGAGAACAAGATAAAACCCACAGTAAACAAAATATGTATGTACCTATTTAATAATAGTTCCTTACTTGTGGTACAATGATTGAAGTTATATGCATCAGTAAAAAATGATAGTTATTTGCATTCAAATAACAACTCATATACTGTGGTCATGTAGTTTATATCAACAATGTAAATTCAAATTCATGATATCCATGTAGCAACATTCTTATCATATAATGTTCCAATTTTAAGTGTTTTCCCATATTTAGGCCCATATCAAAAGCCTGGAAGAGATTAAACAAAAATGAAAATAGTTGTTTTTAGGTGGTCCGATTATAAGTGATTAGTTTTCTTTACTGTTTTTTAGTCCTTCAAAAATTTCTTTGAAATGGCTTTTAATTTACAAAAGTAATGCATGCATATTGTTTTAAAAAAATTGCAGAGGTATATAGAGGAGAAAGCAGAGGTCTCCAGTAACCTCCCCCAATTATCTACATCCCATCTCCACTACTTCCCCTAAATCCCACTTTTCCTCAGAGATAACCACTTAGGACTATGTCTCTCCACATACTTCTCTGTGCATTTACACACTCATACACATTTGCACACATACCACACACATTTTCTTACATAAATGGGATCCCTAGTATTCTGTAATATGCTTTCTTTACTTCATTGATATATTATCTTTGATCTAACTCGTTGTCAGTTCAAAAGGATTTGTCTCATTATTTTTAATGGTTATGTACTTGTAATATGGGCATACTGCAATTTGTTTAACCAACCCACAAGTGATGAAGTTTTGTGTAGTTTCAAATCTTTTCTACTGATTGCTTTAATCGTCGTGTATGCATCTTTTGAGCGGGTGTGAGGATTTCTTTACAATAGATTCCTGGAACAAAATTGCTGGGTACAAGATTTGCACATTAAAATTCCTGATAATTACATCCAAACCATATTGTGAAAAGTCTTTATCAATTTATATCTCTATGATTATTTTTTCTAAAAATAAGGTAGTCAAAAGCAGAAGTTCCATGAAATTATCACAAGACAATATAATGTGCCTACACCAAATCAGTCTTCACCCCAGAGGATTTTGTTTTACTCTGTCAGATATTCAATGAATTTGGTTCACAATTTCACATCATTTCCCACCCCTTTTTAATTTTGGGAATACATGTGATTATCATTTGGTCAGAATGCCCTTTGCTGGGTTTGGTCCTAGAAATGTGTATGAACTGTCTAGAGGGTACTAAAGGTCAGCAGCTTTGTAAATTAAGCAAAGTGTTACCCTCTTGTTCCCAGAGCTGCTGGGCATGGTTGTGCAGGTTGTGCTCTGCACAAGACGGCTAGACCAAGGGGCAAGCTGGACCTAATTTCCAGTCTGTGTCTCCTCACCAAGCCCTGTGCCCTGGATGCAGGCTAGGGGGTGGGGAGCAGACTGGAGAACAGACTTGTCCCCAAGGTAGTAGTAGTTCCTTTTCTAATTCATAGAACCAAAGGTGCCCAAGGTTTCTATAATCAGCTGCTCTGATTATTCATAATTAAAAATTTCTTTATTTAACTTATTCTTCAGTTGTCAATAGAGCTCATCATATTAAAAGGATGATGAAAATTTATAGTAATAATTAGCCATAGAATTTAAAGTATAAAAACAGTTCAAGCATAGTGGAAGGAAGGAAGGAAGGAAGGAAGGAAGGAAGGAAGGAAAGAAGGAAGGAAGGAAGGCAGGCAGGCTTGCTGAGAGAAGGTGCTGGTACCTGGAGTTTCCAAGATAATGAAATCACCTTTTCAGGATATATATATATCTTTAGGAATAAGACACATGAGTTTAGGAAAGCAGACTTTTTTTTTTTTTTTTGGTGATAGTAAAGAAGAAGGAGGATTTGGAAGAGAATGGAAGAAAATAGCTTTTGATTAGGAAGATTAGAACTTCTAAAATTCTACAAAATAATTCCTGATTCTGGCAATTAGCAGATGTATCAGTTGGGATTCTCCAGACAAACAGAATTAATAGGACACACACACAAACACATACTCACACAATTTATTTTAGGGAGTTGGTGCATTTAATTAGGGGGTTGGCAAGAATGAAATCTGTAGGGCAGGCTGGCAGGCTGGACATTCAGGTAGGAATTGATGCTGCAGTTTTGAGGCAGAATTTCTTCTTTTCCAGGAAACCTCAGTTTTTGCACTTAAAGCCTTTTGTATGATTGGATGAGGCCCACCCACATTATGGAGGGTAATCTCCTTTACTTCAAGTCAACTGATTGTAGATGTATTACCACATCTCCAAAATACCTTTATAGCAACACCTAGATTAGTATTTGATTAAATAACTGGAACAACAACCTAGCCAAGTTGACATATACAACTAATCATCACAGCAGGCATATTGTTGATGGCCTCTGGAAGGGGTAGTCATCAGTATTTAACAAGGAGGATTGTTCTTGCTTTGTTCTATGTGACTTTGGCTCCACTAAGAGGGAAAGTGAGGACTGAATGTGTATGGACCACAGTGCTCAGGTTCCTTCTGGCAGCTCTAAAACCTTAAGAGTCTGTGAGGGCCCCTACTGTTGGCTGCATAGACAGTTTGGATCTATTAATGTAAAGTCACCAAGTCATAGTTACATTGAGTTCAGTTATTGAGTCCATGAAGGTCTTAGGCAAAATGAGAAGTAGAGAGCTGGTAGGAACTGAGCCTCAGGTGGGGAATATTAGATAAATGTGTAAGATGTGAGTAAGGGAGAAGGTATATGTCAGCAACAACCCTCTGAGGTTTGCAGCAGCTTTGGTGCCAGCCACCTGAGTTACTGAGGTAACAGGATGGAGTGTGTAAATGAAATCCACAGGTAGTTCTTAAATTGTTCTAGCCCTCAGAATCAAGCACCTTTTCTTATCAGACCACTAAACCGGGTCAATTTGCAAATAGCAATGGACTGATCTTAATTACCTAAGCTTTTTTTTTTTTTTTTTCTTTTTAAATGCAAGACTACTACCTGGCATAAAAACTCATCTCTCCCTCCTCCACCCCATTTTCTAAAAATAGGGTACAGGAAGAGCAAGGGACTACAATATGCCGATGAGATGATTCTCTGGTTTATTATTGTCTACATGTTTTTAATCTAGAAGATATAAAGCCTGAGGCCAAATCACAGATAAGATAAGATGCCCATTAGTTACCATTACACAGGCTACCAGACAAGGAGCTCAACTACAATGACAATAAAAATAGTGAACATTCATGGAGTGCTTTATGGTGCTAAGTGTTTTTCCACACTTCCTAATGCAGTCTGGACAAAAACCCGTTCCAAATAGGTATATACTTGTATTTATTATCCTTAGTATACAGTTGAGTAACATGAATAATACTGAAGTTAAGTAACTTGCCCATGGTCACATGGCTAATAAATGGCAGTAACCAAGGCATTTTAGACTCCCATTCAGAATTACTATACTGCATTTCCAAACCTAAGGAAATCCTAACACTTAACACACTCAAGGATCAGACCGGATCCATTTACCTATTGCAGCTTCCTTTTGGTATCTTTGCCTTGGAACAAACTATTTGAGCCTCACCCTAGAAGGACAGCTTTGAGTTGCACCCCTCCCCATTCATGTGGCATGTATATTGAACCATATGCCCAAAACATGAAAGACTGAACCCAGAAGACTATTTTGCCTATTGCAGGCTCTGTGTCTCTTTGCATGACCTCCAAAGCAGATTTAGTGCTCCCAGTGGAAAACTGTCCTCCCTCAATCACAGAGTTTGGTCCAAACACTGTGATTATGTAATCCATGACACATAGTGAGGGAGGAAACCAGAATTTATCTGTGAAGCTCAGCCATCAATGATAAGGGACAGTATCAGTGGGGTTTTTTCTTTCCTCATGGTTGGCAGAGGCCCAGTGGAGCTGCCATCAGCTCCTCCCATAGCCTGAGGCTTAAAGGAACTTTCTGGGGCTGCAAAAGCAAACAAAAAAAGCTAAGTCACTCAACAGGTAGAGCATGGCAGGTGACGAACTACACACCTTTTTGTTGGGTACTGTGTTCACAGGCTAGCTCAAGCAATCCCTTTTGCTGGGGCTGTGTATTTTCCTTTCTGAGCTTAATATTTTTGGATGCACCATTAAAGCGTTACTATAGTGTAATGTCAGCTATGTGTAGAAGGGTGTAATTCAGAATGGTCTCCCTTTCTTTCCTAAGCTAGGATTTCTGTGGGTCAGCATTTGAGATACAGTTAGATCTGGCCCAGCCAAAAAAGGGAGTGTCATGCAACTAGCTAATGATCTGGAAAATGTTCATGACACCTTGTTAAGTGAAAACAGCAGCTTATAAAACATCAGTGCACTTGAAATATGCCCAGAAAAAGGCTGGAAGCAGAGATACCACAAAGTTAACAGTGGTTACCTCTAGATGGTGGGAATATGGTTGATTTTGCTTTCATTTTCTTCTTCATTTAAACATTATTATTAGGTGGCTACTGTGAATGAGGCATAATAAATTTCAAATAAGTATTTTCTTTTATGTTTAAAAACACATAAGATATATGAACATCTGTTTCTCTTGTAATAAGAAATAAGCTATTTTTCAAACACCACCTCATGCCTTTAAAGAAAAACTTTACCTCCTTGGAAGAAAATCCAACATACAAAAATCCCACACTTACATACAAATAAACTAGGATGTGACCACTCATTTTACAAATGGATTCACCACATGGTTCTTTTAAACAGAGTGCTCTCTAGTACTCAATCTGCAATTTCTGATTGAATTTGCAATCGTTTGCCGCAATAATGAGGGAAATGTAAATTCAAACTTTGCAAATTGGGATACAATTATTCACATGCCTTTTAGTTTAGCTTTTTAAATCCAGGTCGGAACCAATAAATGAGAAAAGTAAAGGATGCTGATGAACGTCCTTGTCTGCAGGACACAGATACACAGATATGCTCACAGCAGAGGTGCCCCCTCGCCTACGAATTTCTCCAACAGGCTTGGCGAGCTGAACTGGCCACAGGCACTCCCTGCTCTTGTCTCTGCCATCCCACCCCTACTCCTTCTTGCTCTCATAGCTTTGCTGCTTTCTCATTCATGACTGCATTGACTAAAATGGGGGCCCGTTGCCTGTGAAATGTATGAGAAAAGAGGAGTGATGTTATGTAGACTGATATAACAGCCTAATGTTAGTGCTCAAAGAACAGAATAAAGTTGACCTCAGCATCTTCAGAGTTAACAGTAGAACTTG
Organism: Cabassous unicinctus; assembly: GCA_029593785.1. Taxonomy (NCBI): domain Eukaryota; kingdom Metazoa; phylum Chordata; class Mammalia; order Cingulata; family Chlamyphoridae; genus Cabassous; species Cabassous unicinctus. The sequence continues at coordinate 6,894 of JAQZBX010087753.1, read as the reverse complement.
AACATCTATCAGAGGAACAAGAGGTCAAAGGAGGCCTTGGGTGGAGTGAGGTGTGCATTGGGTGGTGAGGCCCCTCATTCTGCTCCTGTGTGGGTAAAAACAGCAAGGAGTTGAGGGAGAGAAACAAGGGTCTCCTATGACCAGAGGCAGCAGACAAGGTAAGCTAGGCCAGGACTAGTGTGCCCAGAAGAGTGGCTTCAGTTATCTGAGTCCATTTTTACTGAGCTCTTATCATGTGCCAGGGACTGAGCTAGCATGGGAGGTACAGATGTTGTGCCTCTCTGGTGGTTTACAGGACAAGGCAAGTGAGGCATGTATAAGCACATAAACCCCACAATATTGGAGGGAGAAGCTGAGAGAAGTGCCAACAGGAAGTTGAGCATTCAGAGAAGCCTTCTTACAAGGGGGGAAATGTTTCCTGGCATACAAGGGGGTCAGGGATTTTGACAGGCAGGAAAAGAGAGAAGCATATTAGTGGATGTACCAGCCTGAGCAAAGGCGTGGAGCTGGACGTGGAGTGTAGGGTAGAAACAGGAGCATGGTGATGCCAATTGTGTCCATGCAGGGGACACAGAAGGAGATCTATGTCCCATGGGCATCTTTAAAAAAAAAGTTTATTCATTTTAAAGTGTACAGTCTAGTGGCTTTTAGTATATTCACAAAGTTGTGCAACTATCCCCACTATCTAATTCCAGAATATTTCTATCACCTCCAAAAGAAACTCCATACACATTAGCAGTCACTCCCCATCCTTTCTCCCCCAAGTCCTTGGAACCCATTAATCTACTTTCTGTCTCCATTGATTTGCCTGTTCTGAGCATTTCATATAAATGGATTCATACAATGTATGGCCTTTTGTGTCTGACTTCTACTTAGCATTAATGCTTTCAAGATTCATCCATGTTGCAGTATCATGTATCAATCACTCATTCTTTTTTATGATCGAATAATATTCCATTGTGTGTAAACACCACACTTTGTTTATCCATTCATTAGTTGATGGGTACGTGGGTTGTTTCCATGTTTTGGCTATTGTAACAATGCTGTGAACATTGGTGTACCAAATGGACATCTTAAATTGATACATGGGAGCACTCATATGACTGATGAAGTTCCAGGTATTTTCTTCTCTGCCAAAGAATCTAGAGGTCTTCCTAGGACTTCCCTCTGTCTCAATTCTCAGGAACCTACATCAGATTTGTGAGGAACAACTTGTCTTATTCTTGCTGCAAACTCTGGAATGAATCCATTCCTGGGTTCCCACTCAGTAGTTCCTTAACCTAAGAACAGGCATCTCCTCCTCACCCCACATGCAAACAAGGCTCAGGCTGCCACAGCTGGGCTGTTATTCTACAGTTGGAGTCTCAGCCCTAAGAACAAGCACACTGCTCTGCTCTTCAGACTGTCTTGAAAGAGGCAGGATTTCCACCCTGCAACAATCAGAAGAGAAATTAATAAATATGGTTAGCATATGTGAACTGGAGTCCAGGATAAGTAGATCTTGACATGAATCCACAGATCACTTCTTAAAAGGACTTTTCTTTCTCCTAACTTTTCTTTTAATCTGTTTGTCCCAAACCATAGCTCTTTTTCCTCTCTTCCCCTCAATAACTCTAGACCCTCCTCTCAAAAAGTCCCTAAATCATTGCCTCCCTTCTTAAAACTCTTTCCAAACCACAACCCCTGGCCTTTTCTCTCTGGTTACCTCATCTTCCAAACCACAGGCCTCCTTTTCAAAACCTCTCTCTAAACTCATTCCCCATTCCTCATTCTGTTTCACAAAATGCACTTCCCTGAGCTATAGTCCCCTCCCTGAAACCAAAAGACACAGGCATCCCACAGTGGGCCTGGGCTGATTCAGGGAGAGACGAGACCAGGACATTATTCCCCATGGAAGATGTGGAGAAACGTGAGGAAGATGCTTAGGACAGTGATCTGAGAACTATGGTTTTGGTGCTTCCTGTCTAAGCCCCAGGCTATGGGCAGCTTATTTCCTTGGCTGGGCTTTGATTTTCTCATCTGGCATATACTGAGTCCCTGGCTCAGGGGAGGCTCTCAGTAATAATTTTTGCTGATTTGACTGAGTGGCCAATGAAGGACAAAGACTAGGTCATCTCTAAGCTTCTTTCAGCTCTAGGTGAACTCTACTGTCCATGTAGTCAAGATGGAAAGGATTGGCAGAACTTGGGAAGTTTGAATTCTCTAACCAATTGCCTCTGTTTTGTTCTTGACCTTGCTTGTGTAGATGAAATGTTGTTGTTTTTTTCCCCAAGTTGAAAAAGAAATGGAGTTTTACTGGCGAGAGATACAAGATGGTTACTTCCCCCTTTGGACTCCAAACTTCTTGATTGTATATCTGTCAGTGGAATGCTAATGAAAATAGCTTTGGTTCCATGAGGGTAACTGTGAGGACAATGAAATCAGAGATGTGAATTGGGAGTACAGGATGTCCAACCAAGACTGCTCTAAATTGTTCATAAGGCACTAATGAAAGTGAAATGCCAAGGTTAATAAATATTTGTTGATTGATTAAAGAACATGAAATTCTATGTATACCCCTGATAAAGATATCTTGCAGCCCAAAGCTTATGTATAAGGGATCAAATGTAATTGGACATGCTGGTTTCAATGAATAATTAACCTCTTGCAAAAAGTTCTGCAAAAAGTTGACTCAAAATGGGTCATAGATTGAAATGTAAAAAGTATGACTATATGACTTTTAAAAGAAGACAGATAATCTTCATGACCTTGGGCTCAATAAGGAGTTATTAGATAAAACACCAAAAGCATGATCCGAAAAAGAAAAAAAAATCGACAAATTGGGCTTTAACAAAATTTAAAACTTTGCTCTGTGAAAGACACCGTTAAGAAAATAAAAAGACAAGTTATACACTGAGACAAAATTTTTGGAAATCATGTGTCCAGGGTTTGATTATGAAGGGGAAGCATCAGGGGCTTTTTTGGGGGTGAAAGTATTGTTCTGTATTTGGATCATGGTGATGGTTACATGACTTTATGCATTTGTCAAACTTACAGAATTGTACACCACAAAATAATTTATTGAAAAAAAAGTTCAGCAGGTAATAAAGGTGAAAAAAAAGTAAGTCACCAAAGAACTACTGTGGTTAGTCATGAAGCTTTAATTTTTACTCAGAATAATCCTCTTTTTGATACTTAACTAAGAGCACAATAGGTACAAATGAATGTTTTCCTGATACTATATTTACATAGCAGCTAGGGTGACCCTTAAAGACTTTCCCAAACACAGGGCAGCTGTATCCCCTTGCCTTTCCCAGTCAAGCTATTTGACACTCATGATCCTGTGACCTCGGAAGAATTATGACTGCCCAGCCAAACAAAGCATTGATAACACCACACCCTGCACTTTTCACCTGAGCAAATGTCACCCAGCCCTCACGTGCGTCATCTGCCTTGGTGAGTGTGCTGGCCTGAATGCAGAGTCCACGAGAGGCTTCCATCACCTCTTCTCCAAAGCCTTCCTGACAACCTTGCCCCATCAATTAGCCCCTACTGTCATGACAGGTGAGCCCCAACCTGGGTGCTGTCCCAGGACAGGGCTCACCTCTGACAAGCCAGATCTAGCACTCTAGTTGTTTCCCTTACAAATCCTTCTTTAACCCCATGGTCATTCATTGTTTAGAAATTAAAGGTCTCCTTGAGAGTTTTTTGTGTCCCTGCCAACCCTTTGCCAGGCTCTGCCTCTGCTGTTTCTCTGTCAGTCAGTCCTGAGCCTCTAAGCAAGTGAGAGAGGAAGGACTGTGATGCTGGCATGCAATACTCGCCACCCACCCGAGAATCAAGTCCTAGGGTGATTGTGTGTGTGTGTGTTTTGGTAGTTTTTCAAAGTTTATTGTATGAATTAATGCTTCATTGGGGTTTGCCATATATCTGGATAGTGAGTATGTTTTGAAAATGTATCTAACAGAAATTCCAGTTGGATTTCCAAGGCTAATAGAATCTCTCTTCTCTTTGTTGTCTCTCTCTCTCTCTCTCTCTTTCTCTCTCTTCCTACTTTTCTCTCTCAAATTACTTCCCACCACCTGCAACAGCATGCATTAAAAGCTGACATGCCAAACTTGCCTTCCTGCTGAAATTACCCCAGAAATGGAACTGATATTCTAGGGTCCCTGGCCTTAAAAGGGATCTAATCCAAGAAGACAGGCGGAACTGAAAGGCCTAGGAAGACTTAAAAGTTGGAAGGGAAAAATTCACAGCTAATTTGGGGGATAAACAGAAAAGTATTTGAGCAAATGAGAACACGTTTTTCCAAGTGCTACAGCAGGGGAAGGGGGTTGGGGGTATTGAAGGAGGGGAATTGCCCTTTCTCAGGCTTAGCATTCAACAACCAAAACATTTACAAAAAGGACGGCTGTTGCGCAACCCCCCTCTCTCCCTCCCCTCTGCCCAGGATTTACTTAGCTTTATTCCATTCATACAAGATCTCCAACTAAGCCAGGGCTTCCTACCCATTTTTTATTTGCATTTTTGATGGCTCATGATCACCTTCTGCTCCTTTTATCAGCTTTACGTTCTGCAATTTCATTTTGCCTGGCATGCTCTCCCTCTGCTACAGCTAAAAGAGAAGTAAAACAGCCTTTCTCCCAGGAGTGGGACATGACCCAGCCATCTGGGTAGCATCTAGTCCTTCCTGTGCAAATCGTTCTACTGATTTTTAAACCCTTGCCTTTCAAAGGAAATGTAATCCTTATGTTTCTACCTCATTTACACTCAATTTAAATAGGCCCTCTTTCGTAAGAGCTGTGTGATGGCCAAATAGCCTTCTACACACACATGTGCCTTTTCATGAGCTTTTAAATGTCTTCTGCTTCCGAAGTAGGAAGCAATGTTTTCTAAATTGAAAATCCAACTAAACACACACATTGCTTTTTAGGTGAAAGCCAGAAACTTTAGCTCTGAATCTTCTCCTAACTCCTACTCTCACAAAAATATTGGAGAGCATTGAAATTTTAGAATCTAGAGAAAGAGTCTGTGGTGTGTGCTTACAATTCATTTCTCTAGATCATTAAGCTCCTACCCTATAGCAAATCACACCACCAGGAAGCCACACGTTGGAATTCTGTAGGTCACTTTAGAAAGGTATAGCGCCTTATAGCAATGTTGAGGACCATGGGCTCTGGAGCCCAACTCCCTGCCTTTACTCTTAAGCTAGTTGTAAATATTAAATGAGATAAAAAAGGCAAAGCACTGAAGCACAGTGCCTGGCATAGCAACTACTCAGTACATGTTAGCTCTTACTGGGGACAATATAAGAAATGGCTTTTTCACAGGGATTTTTTTGTAATTATTGTAAAGCTGCTTTTGAAGATACTGCTCATTTTGCCCTCCAATGTTCCTTTTGGAAAATATACTTTTGTTAAATTCACCCTAGTTCAATGTAGGAAAGCAAACAAACAAACAGAAGCGTTTCTCTCCTGATGAACTGATACGCTTCCTTTAATGAGGGAAGTGCAGATGAATGACTTACTTTTTATTCTTATTTTATTCTTTGCTTTGGCTGCCAGGAACTCAGGGTTTATGTTCGATTGCAGTAGCAATCCTTAGCTTAATAATAACTCTCATTTCCAGAGGGAAAAAAAAGCTGATTTTAAGAGCACTTTTGAATGATATTGTCTGATTTTTGTATGATCAGCTTTGAAATGAAAACTAAAGGAAAGCTATTACTACTAATAAACATACCTGAAATTAGTAAAGTCTTTTTGAGCCACTTACTTTATTTCTGCCCAGACTCTGATCTATGTTACATCCTTCTGATACAATCTGGAATGAAAGTATAGTTTGATGTTACAGATTTCAGCAGCTGTCAAAATTACTCAGTAATTGTCTCTTCACACTGTGTAGAGTTACACCATGGTGAATTTGCTGGTAGTGTACATGGAAGAATCAGCATCTAGGCACTGATGAGTACTTGTTAAATCAGACACACACTACTTTGATTGACTCTTTTCTGCCTTATATTCCAGTGCTATATATGGTACTCAGCCAAGACTTCCTGTGAAAGTTTCTGATTCTCCACTCCTTCACAAACGTGCACAAGAATGTAAAGCAGATGAATGGCCAACGTCCCAGCAGGATCCAATGGTTGCTTGCTTCCCTAGACACCCCAGGCCAGAGGACAGCCGAGGAGGGCCTAAATCAGGAGTACAGCTCCTTGAGATTCACAATGAATAACCACATCGGGACTATTGGTGTGAACGCATGCTAGCCAAGTCAGGATATATGATCACTCAGCCAAACAGGATCAAATAAATGGGAACCTACTGTGGTGAGTTATGGGGAAGGCCTTTGATTGCAAATATTTCTGCACCTTCTTTTCTTCCCTGTTTACTTAAATTTCACCATCAATAATTCATTCCTTTGGCTCAGTGGTTCTCAACCAGGGGCAATTTTGCCCCCCAGGGGACATGTGCCAATATCTGAAGACATGTTTGGTCATCATAACTGGGAGGGGGCCTGCTATGGTATCTGGTGGGTAGAGGCCAGGGATGCTGCGAAACATCCTACAATGCACAGGACAGCCCCCCACCACAAAGAATGATCTGGCTCAAAATGTCAGTAGTGCCAAGGTTGCTAAGCACTGCATTGGAATAAGTACTCTCTCTTCTCTGGCACCCATTAAAGCTGCATGAAGAGAAACACGTAAGTCCCTTTCTTATGTGAAAAGGGACTTCATAATGTATGAATCTTACCAAATGGTGAGATGAAATGAGAGATAATGGGGGCTGCCAAGGTTAAAGTACTACCAAATTTAGAATTCTGCCTAAGCTGACTCTACCGTTATGGACTGGGAGGTGGTCAGGGGTTCAGGGAGGTGACTGCAACTCCCTGATGCTTTTTTTTTTTTTTTTTTTTTTT
>JAQZBX010087752.1:0-12830 GCA_029593785.1 Cabassous unicinctus | reverse complement strand
TGGGTAAAAATGGATAAAAGTAAATAAATAAATAAATAAATCCTTTAAAAAAATGTATAGAGGAGGAAGATACAGACTATAGTTAGTTGCAATACTTTGACGATGCTCTTTTCATTATTTGTTAACAAATCTTTCACAACAATGCAGGGTGTTTGGGAGGGGGGTGATGTGTGGGAGCCCTGTATGATGTTATGCGTGTTTGTTTTGTAAGTTCATGATGTGTACTGAACACTTATAGTTATGTATGTTCATGTATGAATGTTATACTTCAATAAATTGTTTTTAAAAAAATTTTTTAATTAAAAAAAGATCTGTTATCTTTTATGTGCAGTGACAACTTCTTCTGTATGTTTCTCCAGTGTCTTATTTTTTTCACTTTGTTTTCAAAGACGCTTTAGTGACATAGAAAATATAAGGGATTCCCATATACCCCACCCACTCCCCCCTCTCACATCTTCCCCTATTAATAACATCTTACGTGAGTATGGTACACTTGTTACAATTGATGAAAAAATATTGCTGCTAACCATGGTCAATGGTTTATATTATGGTTAACACTTTGCACAGTACACTTTTACAGGTTTTGACAAAATGTATAATGGCCTTTGTGGCAGTTTGAGATTATTTATGAATCCCCAAAAGAGAGATTATGTTTGTAAACTAATCTATTCCTCTGGGTGTGATACCCTTTGAATGCATTAGATTCAGCTGACTTGTCTTGATTAAATTACCTGTTAAGATTAGGGCTTTGATTAACGATCATGTCAATATTGCGTGACTCAGGGTTAAGTCCCCTTCCCCTTGGTGGGCTGATACAAACAGGCACTCACTCAAGAAGACAGGGGAAGAGACAGAGCTCCATAAATGCCAAAAAAAAGAGGGGAGAACTTTGATCCTGTGGCCCCAGGGAGAGATGAGCCATTCACCTAATAGTGTGCAGCTGAAGAGAATGGAGCAGCTGAGCTGATAAGACCTGGAAAGAAACAAGCCCTATGCCAGACTGATATAGGAAGCTCTGAGAGATGAGCCCTACACCAGTCTACAGCTAAGATTGGAAGAAGCTGGGCCTATGGAGCCTTAGGAGGAAGAAGGAAGGAAAGACCAGGCAGAGATCATTCACCATCTTGCTTCAGCACATGGCAACTGACTTTGGTAAAAAGCAGCATTGAGTTGGACTCTTTAGGGCTTTGTAACTGTAAGCTTTTACCCCAAATATATACCCTTTATAAAAGCCAACAGATTTCTGATACTTTGCATTAGCACCCCTTTGGCTAACCAATACAATCTTTATCTGTCAATGCAAGATCATGCAGAAAAATTCCAATGTCCTGAAAATGTTCTATGTTCCATCTATTCTATTCTTCCCTCCCCCTCGCCTCAGGACCTATGGTAACCAGTAAGTTTCAATTTTTGAAGAATAAGGTTCATAGTTGCATGCATTAATATTGAGGACTTGACATATTGGTCTGTTTTCTTTTATTAGGCACTGCCTATGTTCTCAAGAGATTCTTGCCCCTCTAATTGAGAACATAGCAGGACTCCCCAGAATGAGAGTTTAATATTTTTTGTTTGTTTGTTCTGTGGGTCTCCACCCACTGAGATAATACCCTATGACAAGATGAACACTTTCATATTCCATAGAAGCATGCCCCAGGTGCACCTTATCCCACATATCCCCCAGCCCTCAATGCCCGGCACCAGTAACCCTCCCTGCCTTATTTGCCAAAAAAGCATTCCCATCATTGTAATTTTCACCACAGACCTACAAATCCCCTAGGTTTACCTGTTCCTTCCTCCAGCCCTCCCCCTGTTCCATGGATAGTCCAACCCAACCCCCACACACACCCTACTCACCCTTACATTCCAGCACCATTGACACCACTCACATCCCTGTACCACTATCACCCCATCCACCGCCAAACCACCACCCCCCACCACCTTATAATAGATTTTTCCCATATTGAGCATTGGCTCACCACACTCTACTCCCTTTCTGTCTCCTGATAACCTATCTTCCAGATTCTGGCTCTGGGATTCTGCTCAATTTGCTTAGGTCATATCAGTGAGGTCATGTAATATTTGTCCTTCAGTGACTATCTTACTTCACTCAACATAAGGTCTTCAAGATTCATCCTTCTTGTCCTGTGTATCAATACTTCATTCCTTCTTATAGCTGAGTAATATTCCATTGTATGTATATACCACAATTTGCTTATCCATTCATCTGTTGATGGACATTTGGGTTGCTTCCAACCAAGTTGCCCTAATGATGTGGTCAAATCAAAGCCCTAATCTTAACATAATTGAATCAAAGCCATCTCAGCTGAATCTAATACAATGAAAGGGTATCACGTCCAGAGGAACAGGCCAGTTTACAAACATAATATCTCTTTTTGGAATTCATAAATAATATCAAACTGCCACAGGTACTATAGCAAGAGGACAGAGGAGTGGGGCAGTAATCAGATTGGAAGCTGAAATATCAGAGCGGATCTGGGGGAAGAGCCTTGAAGAAGGTTCTGGAACAATGGTAAAAAATCGGGTCTGAGAAAAGAGTTCATATAGGAACAAGAACAGATCACGTAGTTTGTGAGAAGTTCTACATACGCTGCCCACCTATGCATTTCACCTGTGGAATGCAGATTTCCATGGAGACTAAAATTATGAAAAAATGCATCATAGCCACAAGTGCTTTGGTTACATACACTTAACATTTGTCACCTTGATTAAAATGAGCTATTAAAAAAATACTGTGGAGCCCAAAGATTCAGTTGAAATATCCAAGTTAATTAACTTGATAAATTTCAGCTTCTCTCTGTGAAGTGTAGACATAGGTGCTCCCTGAGAAAATACAAGCTTACTTTTCCCCAGGGAAATTCCCAGTAATCAAAAGCCATTAACCTCTGTCCTTTCAAAATCTAAAACTTACTGAAGAGCAAAGCTGGTTCCTTTCTTGCTCTAAAGAGAAAATCCTCCGCATTCACATTAACACATCTGGGCACTAAAAATGTAATGGCCTAAATATGAAAAAGCACATAAACAAACAGAAAGGATCTCTTTGCCATTTTAAAAAGTAGGGGTGACAAAATATTTAGGGATGAGGGAGGAAAGGAGAGACAGACTTTCTCAGAGAGGCAATTTAGAGATAAGAGATTATGTTTTGAGTTTTTTTTTTTTAAAGGAGCTTGAAACATTTCTATTTTAAAATTAATGGCATATACTTGATCAAAAATGCTAAAATGCTATTTCCAGCAAATTGCACAGATAATTAAATCTAATTTCAATGATGTTTGAAATAATAGCAATAAATCTTTACGGCTTCTTGTACTCAATCCGTACTGAAAAATCCATTTAAATTTTATTTTAATACAGATTTTTCTCATCTCAGTGACTTTTTATGATTTTGGTTAAATAAGGCTATGTCTACAAAAACAAAGAGGAAAAAAAGAAAATTATTTGGCAATCTTGAATATTTTAAAAATAGGTTTGCCCTGCTTGTAAATATCACTGCTTCAATTCTTCACTATTTTTCATTTTGTGGATTCAGGAACTATGAGGCCAATTTCTACCTATCAAATTTCAGAATTAATGGCTTATAATTTTCTCCCATATTCACAATGTAGATCGAATAATTATAATAAGTGCATAATTTAACAAACTACACCAAAATCTAAATGGGGGGTCGGGCAGAAGAGTGATGAAGAGTCACTAGTTTAAATGGATATCTGGAAAAAACTGCTGTTGAAAAATATAATAATCCAGGGAAAACATTAGCTTTTAAATTATATCTCCCTAAAAATAGCACTTTGTACAAAAAATTCATTTCGGTTATTTCTTTTGAACCTTTCATAGACTCTAAGATGAAGGTAAAGTTACTAAGGTACCTTGCTTCCCATGGCATCCAGTGAAAGAATTTCTATTGGGTCCCCTGTTTTCTGAATGCAGGACTTTTTCCACTACACTGTATTTGAAAAGAAGTGGTCTGTAATAGAAATGTCACCAACCCCTACACCACCACCACCACCCACAAAAAAGAAAAAAAAAGTTGTGCACCTATTAACTGGATAGTTCCACTGAAATTAATTTTTGAAAGAAATTTCTATGATACTATCTCACTTTTACACTTTATTTCAGGGATCAGCAAACTTTTCCTGTCAAGGTCCATAGAATAAATCTTTTCGGCTTTGTCGGCGGTAAGTTCTTTGTCATAACTACACAACTCTGCTACAGACCAGACATAAATGAAGGAGTTGACTGTGTCCCAATAAAACTTTATTTACAAAAACAGGTGGTGGACTGGGTTTGGACCTCATGCTGCAGTTTGCTAACCCCTTCTTTGTTTGTGGCATCTACTCACAGACAGACTGGTGGCATTGCCACCTAGGCCATCCTCAGCAAAACATAGTATACGATGAGGTCTCTGTTATGAGGGAAATATTTATGTACTTATTCATATTTATATTTCAACACCCACTGCTTCCAAGAAAAGACCTAGAATCACTTACAATAAATCCCCATTTGTAAATGTACAAAATACTTGAAGCCATCTGAAACTATCCAGGGGAAGCAGGAAAATACACAACTAACCAGGTTTTGGGGTGTTGTTGTTTTTTTTTTTTCAAAATATGTGGAAGTTTTTTAAGATTAAATGTCATTTGAGAGGTGAAGCGATCCATAGATTTGACCCTGAGCTTCTTGGTAGGGCAAGCAAAAAGTTCCCATCACCAGTTCCTCAAGGGATATAAAATTCTTCCTCTTACCCTGTTTCAAGGAGAAGTTAATCATGTAGACCTTGACAAAGAAGATGTAAAGTGTTATATGGATGTTTTAGTTTGCCAAAGGAGTGCCAATGCAAAGTACCAGAAATGTTTTGGCTTTTATAAAGGGTATTTATTTGGGGTAAACACTTACAGTTCCAAGGCCACGGAAAGTCCAACTCAAGGCACTGTCAGAGGTGCTTTCTCACCCAAGTCAGCTGCCGCATGTTGGAGCAAGACGGCAGCAATCTCTGCCTCGTCTCTGCCTTCCCCTCTGGGTTGTGCCGTCTCCTGGAGCTCAGCTGTGGACAACGAGGCATAGGGATTGTCTCTTACTGGGCCTCCTTTCTCAGGCTCAGCTGCTCTGCTTTCTTCCCAATTTTCAGCTGCTAGCTATCAGGCATATGACTCCTGTCTCCCTGTGGCCTCAGCTCCTTGAGCTTCTCCTTTCTGTCACATGGTAGGATCAAAAATGGCAGAGCTCTCTTCTCCTGTGTGTCTCCATATTTTATCAGACTTAGCAAGAGGGTGGAGACTCAACCTGAGTCACACCTCACTGAGGTAATCCAGTTGAAAAAGATCTCATGTCCAGAGGAGTGGACCAGCCCACAAACATAACCTTTCTCATTTTGGGGATTCATAAAATAATTTCAAACTGCCACAGTGGACATCTCTTTAGCAGAGGTACTAACAAAAACACGGATTAAGCCCCAGAAAAATCATAGGATATAATATTAAATCTCAGGCAATCATTTCAATGGAAAATCAAGCTAAGATAGATCAAGTACACCACTCTCTGCTCAACGTTAAGGGTAGAACTTGGAGGATTAGCGTATTTCTCAGGCCCAAGCTTCTAGACCCCAATACTCCCACAAAAGGAACCGAGTGATGGGGAACATATAGTGAACAAGGAGCTTCTTTCTGGCGCATCAATTTTACGTCAAGATTTTAGAGATAGATGAATAGTGCATTTGTACGATTTTAAATGCTCCTGAATGAGAGAGTAGAACACAAAATGTGGACAATGTCTCAACTTAATCTCTAAACTTCGGAGAAAGACCGAGTCGTGTTGTGGGTAAAGAGCACATGTTCAAAATTCAGAACATGCAAGTGCAAATTCCGGTTTTCATGGAAAGCCTTGAAGACGTTACATTTCCTGCCTGAGACTCAGGTCACTAATTTGTACCATGGGACTTAATAGTATCTTCAAGCCTATTGTAATGATTAATTCATCTGTGTAAAGCATTGCTCTGTACTATGAGTGATTTAGTCTCTACCATATGATTTGTCATGATATAGCTCCTCGGCTATATCAAAAGCCCCCATCTTTCACAAGCTCTCCCTGTTCCTAGCAATCCTGGGAACAGTCTTCCTAGTCAATAAATAATTGACTGGCATTTCTAAACACTCAGATATTGGGAATAATAAGCAACTCTCTCTGTCTCCACTTCATCTCTTAGTTACTTCCCAAAAACATTCTTGAGCTTGTCTTGAAGGGTCAGTAGACGAAATGTACTGATTTGGAATGGACCAATCAGTACATATTTATTGATTGACTCCTGTGTTCCCACCAGCAGAGATTCTGAGAAAATGGTTAAACATCACACTTGACATTTTGAAAAGATGAAATCAGGCCTGAATTATTTTCCATGTTGAAGGAGAAATTAAATAATTCATAACACTAAACCACTGTTGTTTGAACAAACATTACTTGTCAGGAGTACAGCACTGTATGTGGTAGGTCACGAATTTGCATTCTTGGCAACTAAGCCATTTATTATTTCTTTATAAATATCAGGTTCTTGCAGAACACTATGTTTTTAAAAAGACTTTCAGCCTCAGTGTAAAACCACCTGCTTTTTTCTTAAGCCTTAGACGCTCACATTACCTAATTTTTTTCAAGCTTAGTTATTTATTCAATTTAAAATTTTTATTTATTTATTGCCTACTATGTTTGAGATCCCTACCTTCAAAAAGCTTGTCTCCTGGTAGGGCGAACATCCAGAGTGTGTAAGTGATTATTATTCAAAGCAAAGCAGGATAAATATCACGAGAGGCAGAAAGTTCTAGTGGGGAAAGCGGAGGTTTTCCAATCAGACAAACTGGATCACCAAACCCTCACTCTCCATTTTTTTGCTGAGAGAACTTGGGCAAGTTATTTACTCTCTCTTCATTTTAGTTTCCTCACCTGTAAAATGGTAATAAGAATACTTACCCTGTAAGATTGACTGTGATAAGGATTAAGTGTGATAAATGTACCGATAGGCTTGATGCAATGAAGTCCATATATGATGAAATAATTAAATGAAAAGGTGTGGCAATTTAGAATAGGATAGAAAGGTCATAAAACGTACACCATCTTTTTATTAAATTTTATTTTGAAAGAAGCTTTAGATTATGTAAATGTTACATCAAAAATATAGGGAGATTCCCATATACCCCACCCTACCCCTCCTCCTCCACTTTCCCCATTAACAACATCTTTCATTAGTGTGGAATATTTGTTACAAGTGATGAACTCATATTGAAGCATTGTAATAACCATGGTCTATAGTTTCCATTATAGTTTACACTTTGCACCACACAATTTTATAGGTTTTGACAGAATGTATAATGGCCTGCATCCGTCATTGCTATGTCATGCAGGACAATTCCAATGTCCCCAAAATGCCCCATGTTACATATATTCTTCCCTCTCCCTCCCCTCAGAACCTCATTTCTTTTTATGTACAATTATGAACAGGTAGAGTCTTCTCAGTCCAAAGTTTTTCAGAATAGCTGCAAACTAAAAAATATGAATACTTTCAAATGTTCACAAATGAATCATGTGACAGTCTGGCCTTCAAGCATTGAACATCAGGAAAATCATCTAGAGGCAGCAACCGTGCCTCTGCTCCCTGACATTCCCAGGCTCTGGGTTTCCACCCTCTTTAGCGCACAAAGTATATCTTCCTCCGAGTCTGTACCACTGCCCAATATCTACACACAAACACACAAGAGAGAGAGAACATGTTTTTTGTCCTCTCTTGGTTCTCTCTGTCAAAGAAGAATGGTTCCAAACTTCCAAAGCTATTTTCCTATTTTTTAGCCTTCAGCTCTTCAAGCTTCTCAAACCTCTCAATAAGTCTTGTCCTAATTATTAGTCATTTTTTCAAACTCTGGTTAAGATTGGAGATATCTTGATTTCCTTCTTTCTGTGGCCAGATATTACCCATTATATGTTAGCCAACATATAAACACACACACATGCACATGCACACACAGACATACATACACATGACCATCTCAAGTCCTTTCCAGAATGCTTCACCACCATGATCACAGCTGCCAGTTAGGTGGAAGACAGGGTAGTTTGGGCTCAGGAAAGCTCTGGCTTATAAAAGAACAGAGGGGAGCAGATGTAGCTCAAGTGGTTGAGACCCTGCTTTCCATGTACAAAGTCCAGGATTCGATTCTGGTACCTACTGGAAAAAAAAACAAAAAAAAACAAGCAAACAAATGAAAACAACAAATCTCATTGGAGAGTGGATGTAGCTCAGTGGTTGAGCGCCTCCTTCCCATGTAGTACGAGGTCCTAGATTCAATCCCTCGTACCTCCTAAAAAAAAGGGAAAAAGTAGAGAAAGCAAAAGTTCTTTGTCTTTTGAATTTCAAAAGCATGGCCCTGAGGGACTTGGAAAGCACTCAGGTCAGGGAAAAAATGATTTGGGAAAATATGTGAAGAATCAGAGCAATGCTTTCCACCCTTCCTCCAGAAAATGAATTAAGTTCTGAGAAGAAAAATCAAGGGGAAGTGTGGCTGTAAGGCAGGTATCTGAGAGAGATGTCCTTCATCTGCCACGTATCCCAGGCTAAGCCCCAAGGTTGGGGGAGATGTCAAAAGGCCAGACCAGGTGGTGGGACTGAGAACAGGGAGACCTGTGCCACCTTTGCCAGGTAGGGCACTGGGAAGTTGGGTAACTCCAAAGGAGAGATGGCAGCATCATGTGTCTAGGCAAACAGACCCCAGAGTTTCCTGAGCTGCAGCAAGTTGCACAAGAGCAGAATGATTTTCACGTGGTCTCCAGTGATGGGAGAAACTCTATCCATAGGGCCTTCACAGTTGTAAACCAGGGACTCCCACAATCAAGCCAGCAGGCACCATCAGAGAATTGGTCATTTCACGGGGTACAAATTAGGACACTTGATAGCCAAGGAACAAATGCTGTTCCCTAAATAGCCTTGTCACTTGCTCCCACGCTCCCCTGAGGCTTAGATGCAACTTACCCCATTGGCTAAATTTAGACAAAGAGAAATTCATTGAGTTTTAGAAAAAGTAAGTAGGTTACTTTTCTTGATCACCTGAGTTCGTAATCTGAAATTCATAACCACTACATCTATTCCTCAGTTAATCCCACTTCTGAAAACAGTAAGAGCAGAGAATAACAAATAGAGAACAGGCTGGAATATAACAGGTACTTCCAAATACACAAGCTCAGCTGACAATGGCACTTGGAATCAAGAGGCACTGTACCTTTTTCACAGTGCCTGTTGTCCTATTGTATCTGATCTACCCTGAGTTACTGAGAAACATCCTCAGGAGAAACAGAATCTGAAGAAGATGATAAAGTTGCAGCAGTGATTAAGGGATTGCTAGATCACAGAACACAGCTGATGCAGGATGGAGATGTGATCTTGGAAGGCTCTGAAGATGGCATTGTACAGTTGAAACACCAAGGTCCATATACCAGCTACCCCAGTTCAACTGTTATCAGAAAAATGGAATTCAGAACATGCTGCAGTTTTCTATTCCAGCAGGAGAAGGCTTAGAACAGGCAACAGATGATGAATCAGAAGAAAGAAGCCAACTCTCCTTGAAATAACCTGGGCTTTCTTTGGGCATAATAATTGAACTTCTTGGTAATATATTCCAAGCTTTTATTATTAATCTGCTAAAGAAGTTGACGATTAATAAAATATGCCACTTTCTTCAGAAAACCGTACATATATATACATTTTTTAATGTGCTGATAGATCTAATGTTCAGCTTAGAATCCTTCTTGGACCCCACCACAGCTCATCAGATCTCTGTGTGACAGCAAAAGGTTCCCTGCCCAAGACTGTCCATCAGCAACAGACTTGGGTAATATCTCTTGCCTCTGACCTCTTTTCCTTTGTCTTCCAACACTCTCTCCTTTCTTCCTTCTTTCTTAACTATCCAAAACACATTTTGGCCCAAAGTGTTCTTTCAGCTAAAAATGATATAGACTCACTTCAAATTTCTCTGCTTAAGCCATATTAATGGGATGAGATCTTGGGGATGTCTTTTTGTTAATATAGAGTCATAAATAAGCAGGTATTAGATATATTTTGCCTGCTGTGGCAGACAGACTATAAGATACTCCAGCAAGACCTACCACTTGATATTCATGTTCATGTTCTGGCATAATCCCCTCCCCTTGAATGTGAGCTGGGCCTACTGATTTCTTTCTATTGAATAAAATAAGACCAAAGTTTTGGGTGGTCACTTCTGAGATGTGGTTGCAGAGTATGACAGTTTGAAGCTGGGTGGACCCCAGAAGATTATGTTCTTAAAGTTAATCCATTCCTGTGGGTGTGAACCTATTGTAGGTGGGACCTTTTGATTAGGTTACTTCAGTAAGATATGGCCCAGGGTGGTTCTTAATTCTCTTACTGGAGTCCTTTATAAGAGAATGAAATTCAGAGAGAGAAAGAGAGAAAGAAAATCAATGAATCAGGAAGCTGAAAGGAACAAGATCCACAGGAGAAGGGAAAGACCAGCAGATGCCACCATGTGCCTTACTATATGACAGAGGAGTCCAGGATCACTGGCAGCCAGTCTTCAGGGAGAAAGTACACCTGATGATGCCTTGATTTGGACTTTTTCACAACCTCAGAACTGTAAGCTTGCAAGGAAATAAATCCCCATTGTAAAAGCCAACCCATTTCTGGTCTACTGCATTTGGGCAGCCTGTTTAAACTAAAACACAGAGGGGCTATGGCTCCCATCTTCCATGCCCTCTTACTTTCTCATTGCTAACTCTGAGAGAAGCCAACTTTCCATGTTATGAGCTGCTCTATGGAGAGGCCCTTATGGCAAAGAGCTGAGGATAGCCGCCCGTCAATATCCAGTGCAGAACTGAATCCTACCAGTGACCATGTGAATCAGGCTGGAAGAAGTTCCTCCCCCAGCTGAGTCTTCAGATGACACCACAGCCCTAGCTGGCAGCGCAGAGACCAAAGTTCTCAGCTGAGCTGCACCCAGATTCATAAACTACAGAAACTGTGAGATAATAAATGTTTGTGATTTAAAGCCATTAAGTTTGGGGGTAATTTCTTATGCAGCAATAGTAACCAAGACATTGCTTACATGCATACCACTTTCTTTAAAAACATAATTTCAAATTTTCTCTAGTTTGGGGGAGAATCGTCTTTTATTTATTCATTTAATTTTAACTCAGTAAGAAATTTTGTGAACTGCTTATTAAAAAGCTAAATTTAGCCTTGCCTATTTAAATCCACCTTTTCTATTCTTCTCCCCTGCTTATAACAGAGCTTTAATACATCCTGCCTGCATTTTAAGATTTTTACATTTTTAAATCTTAAAATGAAAGGAAAAATAAGAAGAATAGTTGAAGATATTTTCCCTGTGGGTAATATTCATGCTGTTTAAAAAGAGAACAACATTCTCCCTCAATCTCAATTTCTAACCTCCTGCTCTATCAAGTGTTGCAAAATTACATTTTTCCCTACATTACCTGTAAAGATTGTCCCTTTTCATACCTCATGCCTTAGCTTTTCTGGCAGTGCAATTTCTGCACAAAAATGTAAAGAACCTGCTATTTGGTAAATTAATGCCTCAGTTAATATGGGTGTATTATGGGATATTGCTCATTCCCACCCCACTGCGAGGCCACACGGAAGATCCCCAAAATTCTCCACTAATTTGAACCCTAAGTAAAAACTTTTCTCTAAGTGGCTTCTTTAATATTATCTATTTATAGAGATGGATTGCTTCAAACAGAAGAGAAGTTTTAAACAGTGTTCATATAAGAAGATTTTTTAATGTGACTTTCTTTCCACATAGAAAACAATGTGGGAAACTGGACAGTTCACACACCTCTCCTCCCAAAAATCTATTTTTGATCAAAATATCTTCATAATTTGTATGATAATATGGAGGAGAGGAGTTTTAATTTGTTAAGCATTCTGGGCACATAAATCCCCATGAGATGGTCCAGAACTCTCTTCTTCATGAGATTGAGAGTAGGATACTTCTGTCTGATAATACCAGACTTACTTAATTGGTATGACTTTCCTAACTCATACGTGGGGTCTCTGCAGGAAGGCTTGCTTGTGCCTCTGCCTGCCAAGCTCTTTGCCCACCTCCTCCCCCAGCTTCGTTTTCACTACATCCCCTCTAAGAGGCTATCCCTGATCCCTTACAGATCTGTTTTTCCTGAGAGCATCCATCACTTCAGGCAATTTTGTATTTACCAGTTTACTTGCATATTATCTCTGCTACTGGAATGTAAACCCCATGAGGGGAGGGACTGTGTATGCTTACTATGGAAATGGCAGGCACAAAGTAGCCCTGTAAGCAATAATAGTTGAATAAATGAATGGAAGAATTTAATCATGTTAATGGGGAAGAAAAGATAAATAACACTGATAAGGACTTTATGCACCAGCAGCCCAAGTAACCAGAATATGAAAAGATAAACTAGAACATGGTATATCAGTAAGGTTTCCACCAGAGAAACAGAAGCAGCAGGAGATGTTGTATATGTATATGTATATGTATATGTGTGTGTATATATATATATATATATATATATGTATATGATTTATTGCAAGGAATTGGCTTACAGGATTGTGGGTAGTGGCTAGGCAAATCCTTAATCCATAGGGCAGGTCAGCAGGAAGGACAGAAGTGAAGGTTTGAAGCTATATGGACCTGAGAAAAATCATATTCTTAAAACTAATCCATCATCGTCTCCTCGCCAGGTTACTTGGATGAGTCCATTGAGCTGTAGGGTAGGAGTTGCAGCTCCACCGAGATTCCAGGCACAGC
>JAQZBX010087751.1:0-12829 GCA_029593785.1 Cabassous unicinctus | reverse complement strand
TTGGCTTGTATTGTGAAAAATTTGATTTTTACCCACAATTAAAAAAAAAAAAGATAGATTATAGTTGCTTAATAAATAATTAATTAATTGTGCAAGAATAGCCAGAAATAGCAGCTATGTACAGCAAGGGAAGCATAGAGAGATTGAGGGGTGAAGAATTTTATTGTTAGTTTGTGTTTTGTTTATTATTATTATTGAAATAATGAAAATGCTCTAATGATGATTGAGGTGATGAATGCACAGCTGTGATTATACCAAATATCATTGATTGTACATGTTGGATGAATTGCTGCTTTATTAATATGTATCAGTAAAATTGATTTGTTTAAAAAAAAACATTAGGTCTTGAATCAGAAGGGAAAATTTCTGGAAGGCTTGAGAAATAAGGAAAAATTTCACAGGGAAGGAAGGATTTGAGCTGGGTCTTAAAGAATCATAACATTTTACAAGCATTGGGAAACAAAAGAATCATGTGAACATGGAGTGAAGGGGAAGAGACAGCAAGAAACTGGCACGTCTGGAATGGAGGATTATGGTGGGTGGCACTGAGTAATAAGATATGAATGATAATCAGGTTTCTTAAACCAGGAGGTAGTAACACAATTTTTGTAAAAGGCTTTTTAGGAAAATTCACCCATAAAGCAGTGAATAAATGAATAGAAGGGGAAAAGCTGTTTGCAGTGGTAATAGCCAAGAAACTATTTTGGTAATTCAGACATTTAAAGTATTTGAAAGAAATAAAATTGTGCCTTGAAAGACAATATGGTATTGTGTAAAGAATGCCTACTTCAGACTCAAACAGCTCTGGGCTTGACTCCCGATTTCACCACCTAACTTGGTAAATAGCTTAACTACCCTGAGCCTCAATTTCTTCATTTCCAAAATGGATAAACCCATCTCATAGGTTATCATGAAAATCAATAGGCAGTAGATATGATTATTTTTAGATACTCTATGATCTAGTTTTTGCACATTTTGGCTAGGCTTCACTGTAGTTAGGCTCTGCCTCTTTGAGGTCTGATAAATATAGTGGTTCACCAGCAGAATGGCTGTCTTGTAAGATAATGAATTCTTCATCATTAATAAGCATTCAAGCAGAGGCTCAATGAGACTATACATCATGGATATTTTACAAAAGATTCTGGCATTGGTTGAGACATTGAACCAGATGATTTCTTCAGTGTTAAAATTCTAGGGGGTGAAGATTTGAACTCTTTACAGATGTTCTTTCTTAATACAAGTTTACAAGGGTGATAAGTCACTTAGGAAAATAGCCTGTAGATGTGTTATCTAAGGCCCTTGCTAGTCAAAGTATGATTCATGGCCTAACAGCATTGGTATTACCTGGAAGCTTACAAAATGCAGAATTTCAGGACCCATCCCAGACCTACCGAAACAAGATCCCCAAGAAATTTGTATGCGCATTAAAATTTGAGAAGTACTGCTATGGGCTTTTTAGGATCACAAGGAACATACTCAGGTTATTTCAGTTAATGAGGATCTATTGTAGAGATACAGAGGGGAGGTCATTGGAAGAAAGAAGTCTTAATAGCTGTGGAGAACTATAGTATCATTAAGGAAACAGCATAGCTTTAGTGATCTGCTTAAGTCATCATACCCACGACAGTAAACTTTCTTTGCTCCTCATTCTGGTGCTCCATCATTCAGCTACTGTCTTTATTGCTACTGCTCCTGTCAATAACAATGAAATAACCTTCTCATCGCAATTATCTCATTCAAAGCCTTTAAGAGAAGGCTCTGTTGGTATTGGCCAGTTATTTGAGAACCAGGGCAGCACACTTGTCCAATGTTCTTATGACAGGCTTGCTTAAGGACCATTAGCCAGGTCATTGGCTATCCTTGATTGGTTCCAATCAGCTATGGTCATGGTATTGAGATCTTTAGACCTGAGTATGGACTCTGCTTTAGTTTCCTAGCTGTGAATACCATACAATGGGTTGGCTTAACAAGAGGTACTTATTGGTTCATGGTTTCAGAGGCTAGAAGGCTTGCTTCCTCCCAAGGTTGGTATCTTCTGGCTGGCAGGCCATCTTTCAGGTTTCCGGCTTTTTTTGTCACACAGAAATGCACATGGTGGTGTCTTCTTTCTCTTCAGGTTATTTCCATTGATTTCCAGCTTCTGACTGCTCCTTGGGGCTTCTTTTCTCTCCACGTCCAATTTCCTTTACTTATAAGGACTTCAGTCATATTGGATTAAGGCCCAGCCTCATTCAATTTGGGCACACCTTAACTAATAACAACTTCAAACATCCTGTTTACAAATGGATTCACACCCACAGGACCAGGGTTTGGGACCTGAACATGCCTTTTGTGGGGAACATGATTCAATCCCCAAAAGCAACCTGTGCCTAAGAGCTGCTTATTCGTTCAGAAAAGGGCTGTGAGCAGGTCAGGCACACAAGCAAGTATCATGCTCTATATTACAGGAATTCATCAGTTTTGCATAATTCCTCAAAGAATAAGAAAGAACTTACCTTAGATGGTCTTGATAATGAGCCGAGTTGGCAAGAATATGGAGAGGGAAAATAGTGACTCAAGGATATTTAGATATACATATTTCAAGTAATAATATGTAGTATGAAATTATGTAATCTGTTTTAACTGACCAAATATCTTATTTCAGGATTTGAGGGGATTAATTAAAATTTGCTATGTAAAAAGTTTGTTTTTTTTTTAATTTTAAAAGAATAAATTTCTGATGTAACAATAAGTATGTTTGTTGCCTTCCAATAACCTGATATAAGGTGTCATCTGGTAAGAATACTGAAAACAACAGGAAAATAAAAAAGTGCCATCAGCCATTGCTTTATCAAAGGAAGAGTAAATTGCAGGCATGCCTCATTTTACTGTGTTTCACTTTATTGCACTTCCCAGACATTGTATTTTTCACAAATTGAAGATTTGTGGCAACCCTGGGTCAAGCAAATCAGGGCCATTTTTCCAACTGCATGTACTTATTTCATGTTTCTGTGTCACATTTTAGTAATTCTCATCATATTTCAGATGTTTTCATTATTATTAGATCTGTTATGGTGATCTGTGATCAGTGATCTTTGATGATACTATTGTAATTGTTTTGGTGCATAAAAGATGGCAAATGTAATGGATAAATGTGCGTGTTCTGACTGCTCCACTGAATGGCCTTTCCCCTATCTCTTTCCCTCTCCTCGGGCCCCACTATTCCCTAAGACACAACAATATTGAAATTAAGCCTATTAATAATGTTAAAATGTCCTCTAAGTGTTCAAGTGAAAGGAAGAATTACAGGGCTCTCAATTTAAGTCAAAAGCTAGAAATGGTTAAGCTTAGTGAGGAAGGCACATCCAAAGCTGAGACAGGTTGAAAGTTATCGCTTAGTCAATTTCCCTTGAATGCAAAGGAAAAGTTCTTGAAGAATATGAAAAGTGCTACTCCAGTGAACACATGAATGATAAGAAAGCAAAACAGCTTTATTGCTGATATGGAGAAAGTTTGAGTAGTCTGGATAGAAGATCGAACTAGCCATAACGTTCCCTTCAGCCCAAGCCTAATCCAGAGCAAGGCCCTAACTCTCTTCAATTTGAAGACTGAGAGAGAGGAGGAAGCTGTAGAAGAAAAGCTGAAACTAGCAGAGGTTGGTTCACGAGGTTTAAATAAAGAACATAAAAGTGCAAGGTGAAGCAGCAAGTGCTGATGTAGAAGCTGTGGAAGATAACCAACTTAAATAGTTGGTGAAGGTTGCTACACCAAACAACAGCTTTTCAATGACTAAACAGCTTTATTGAAAGAAGATGCCATCTAAGACTTTCATAGCTAGAGAGAAGTCAAAGCCTGGCTTCAAATCTTCAAAGGACAAGCTGACTCTCTCGTTAAGGGCTAATGAAGCTGGTGACTTTAAGTTGAAGCCAATACACATTTACCACACTGAAAATGCAAGGGTCTTTAAGAATTATGCTAAATCTAGTCTGCCTATGATCTATAAATGGAACAACAAAGTCTGGATGATAGCATATCTATTTACAACATGATTTACTGAATATTTGAAGACCACTATTGAGACCTATCATTCAGAGAAAAAGATTACTTTCAAAATATTACTGCTCATTGACATGCATCTTGTCACCCAAGAGCTCTGCTGAAGATGTACAATGAGATAAATGTTTGTTTTCATGCCTGCTACCGCAACACCCAGCCTGCAGCCCATGGGTCAAGGAGTAATTTTTAACTTTCAAGTCTTGTTCTTTAAGAAATGCATGTTGTAAGGCTATCACTGCCATAGATATTGATTCCTCTCATAGATCTGGGCAAAGTCAATTGAAATCTCTGAAAAGGATTCATCATTCTAGATGTCGTTAAGAACATTTATGATTCGTGGGAAGAGGTCAAAATATCAACATTAACGGGAGTTTGGAAGAAGTTGATTCCAGCCCTCATAGATGATTTTGAAGTGCTCAAGACTTTGGTGGAGGAAATAACTGCAAATGTGGTGGAAATAGCAAAAAAACTAGAATTAGAAGTGAAGCCCAAAGATGTGACAGAATTGTTGCAGTCTCATGATAACACTTAAACACATGAGGAGTTACTTCTTATGGATGAGCAAGAAAGTGGTTTCTTGAGATGGAAGATGCTGTGCACATTGTTGAAATGACAACAAAAGATTTAAAATATTGTATCAACTTATTTGATAAAGCAGCAAAAAAGTTTGAGAGGATTGACTCCAATTCTGAAAGAAGTTCTGCTGTGGGTTAATGCTACCAAACAGCATAACATATTACAGAGAAATCTTTCATGAAAGGAAGAGTCAATTGTTGCAGCAAACTTTATGGTTGTCTTATTTTAAGAAATTGCCACAGCCACCCCAACCTTCAGTAACCATAACCCTGACCAGTCAGCAGCCATGAACATCGAGGATAGACCCTCCACCAGCAAAAATATTATGACTCGCTGAAGACTTGGATGATGGTTAGCATTTTTTAGCAATAAAGTATTTTTTTAAATAAATCAATTTTATTGGTAAATAGTAATAAAGCATAAATCCACCCAAAGTGTACAATCAGTGGTATTTGGTGTAATCACATATTTGTGCATTCATCACATCAATCATTCTTAGAGCACTTTCATTATTCCAATAATAATAATAAACAAAAAGCAAACAAACAAAGCTCATCACCTCTCAATCTCTCTATGCTTCCCCTGCCATATATAGCTGCTATCCTTTTTCCTTCTCTCTAGTATATTTGTATTTATATTTTGTAAAAACAGTCTTATATATGTAATATCACCCATATTCATGTTTTACATGAGGTTTTACTGTCATATACAGTATCATGGTAGTTTTTAGCTTTCCTTCTAGTAAAATACATGACGTTAGACTTTCCCTTTCAACCACTATCATACCCATACAATAGCACTGCTTGTTACAAACACCATGATATGCTTTCACCATTTCTATTCATTTCCAAAGATTTACAAGCAAACTTTTAAAATTTTTAAAAATTAAGTTATGTACATTGTTTTTTAGACATATTGCACACTTAATAGACTACCGTATAATGTAAACAAAACTTTTATATGCACTGGGAAACCAAAAATTCATGTGACTCACTTTATTACGATATTCACTTTATCACAGTGGTCTGGAACTGAACTCACGATATCTTCAGTGTATGTCTGTATTTAAATGAGTTTACACCAATGGAAGACAAATGGCAAAGCCTGAAATTGAAATGCAGCAACTAACATCTGGGTGTGACTTCACCTAACATTTAATCACTCAACATTTTCCTACCTACTCTTATCTGGGATTCTTTTTAAAAATGAACATGACAAATTCCTGGAAATGAAGTTCATTTCTCTAAATGTAAAATTTGCTTCTTTTTCAATCTTGTTCATTTTAGAATAGCTTTAATCTCACTTTTTAAAAAAATTTTTTTAATTTTTTTGTTTTAAAGAAGTTATGGGTTTACAGAACAATCATGCATAAAATACAGGATACCCACATACCACCCTATCATTAACAACTTGCATTGGTGTGGTTCATTTGTTACAACTGGTGAGAGTACATTTTAATAATTGTACTATTAACTATACTCCATGGTTTAACTTAGGGTTCACTGTATTGTACAGTTCCATGGATTAAAAAAAAATTTATTCTAATAACATATATACAGCCTAAAATTTTCCCTTTTAACCACATTCAAATATATAATTCAGTGCACTAATTACATTCCCAATGTTGTACCGCCATCAATATCACCCATTACCAAAACTTCTTCCTCATCCCAAAGAAACTCTACATTTAACCCTTACCTCCCTCACTTTTAAGGATATCTTCAGACCAAAAGCTTCACTATGTACTTATCATGCATCCTCTCTCAACTCTTTTCCAATACTAAGGAGGACAATGCTGTCTGAAGTGCCTTGATTAAAAAGTTATTACTAAAACTTAGCAAAACTAAAAGAAAGGATTTTGCATACCTCGACTCACTACTTTAATTGAAATAACATTTTGAAATAAAGAAATACACAACACCAAATAAAACACCAGTCATCTTTCACACAGAGATTATTATTCCAATATTTGTGCCTACTTTTAAGATAATTTTATAAAATTAGAAAATTTTTGAGTTCAATGTATTGGTAACTGCAAAGTCTAATTAAGACACTTGCTGAAGCTAAGGGTAATACCTCTAGCTGAGTCTAATATTTTGCCTGGCTAGAGCCTTAGAGTTCATTCAAGGGTTAGCCTGCTGCCCCTTCATTATTCTTCATTGAAAACAATATTATACAATGTGCAGATACCACCACACTGGCTGCAGTACAACTCATGTGCAGTTTTAGCCCTCTGTTTGTGATATAATTGTTTAAAATGTTCAGTGGAGCTATATACCCTGACTTCTGGGGGGCAAACCCAGAGGCTTTGTCCTGCAATCCAATATCTGTTTCATTGGAGGGATGGAGTTGTAACCCTCATTACATTTTGGACTGAAATGTTCAACATTTCATATCCTATCATAACCATAACTCCATTATCTCAATTGAGGCAGGTTTCTTAGGCAGGTCTTTCTTTCTCCATTACTGGAGACAATAAACAGCATGCTGGCACAAGCATCAAACTAAATTATTTTGGATCCATGCATGTCCTGTTATTGCTATAGTATGAAATTTATCTTTCTTAGAAAAGTGCTCAAAATCTTGATAAAACTTTATGAATCATGGTTAACAGCCATAAGTTATTATTTTCATCTTTTTCACAAGAGAGAGGGAAAATATTGTTATTGTATTCTAAGTTTCTGGGGTTTGGCAGGCAATGAGGGGAAAATTGACCATGGCTCTCCTGAAACAATCACCGCCAATGAAGCTATGGAAATAATTTTCAGTCACCATTCTTCCACCTTACCCATCCCATTGCCACCACCTTTCTTTAAACACTCATCACGTGTTGCATCCCTGCCTGGTCTGGGTCTCAGCTAGCTATCAGTTAGCTGATTATCTTCTAAGGTATTACCCCTCCCATGAGTATTTTCATTTTAGTTAGAGACTTTTTAAAGACCAATACAAGCTCAAGGCCTAATCAAATGAATACAATACTATGGCATTTCTGGACCAGGATTGCTGCATCCCCCAGCAGAGCTAAACTTTAATGGATGAAGCTCACAAGACTAAAGATTCAGACTCACCCAGTCCCAAGGCTACTCCAAATTAAGTGAGTAGAATCTGGAATTAGTTGGTGTGAATTATATGAGAACCTTCCAGGCACCTATGAGGTCACAATGTGGCTGCCTTTCTCTGGCCCCCACCATTAGTGCCCCTCAACAGACATAGATTCTACTATCTCAGTTCCTAATCTGAATTGCCATTCTGACTGCCAGGTCTGGAACCCTAGCCAGAACCCTAGTCCATCTGATTGTTCTCCTTTAAGAGATCCATCTGATTGTTCTATCTTTAATACGGCAAGAATTAGGTTGGATATATCCCTTATGTGTTGTGATTTGAATCTGGACACCATGCACTTGCCAGCAAGGAGACTATCATAAAAAAAGTATATGTATATATTTTGCTTATTAATATAGAATGTTGAACAAAATATTTAGCACCTATGCACCAGACCTTACACTAGACACTGGGGATACAAAGATAAATAAACTGTGGTCTCTGAGCTCAAATTCTTATAGTCAGGTGGGGAAGAAATATTCAAATAAGTGATTTCACCATAACGTAATAAGCACTATAAGCTAATTTGGTCCAGGGTCCTATGAGAGCACAGGGGAAGGGCATCTAACCAATGCTTACGGAGCTAACTTTCAACCTGAAAGGAAGGGGGGAAATGGAAAGTTTATCTGAAAAGGTAATGTATAAATTGATTCTTTATGATAGAACAGATGTTCAGATAAAAGAGAGGAAAAGTGTTCCACTCCTAGCATGGCTAAATATTCTCCTATAAGACTAACTGTCTTGCATAAAACAACTATAAAACTCTGGACAAAATAAATAAAAAAAAATTACCTATGTCACTGGGAAAGACTAAAATCAGGCAATTTATGTAAAGAAAATGAAGCTTGAGTCAAGGGAATGGCATGGGGGCATTTTCCCATTTTTTATACCTTTTAGCCTGAGGGTAAGCTGCAGTTGGCACAACACAGGATGGCTAAAGCTGATAGAAAACTCACAGTCTTTCTGGCCTGAAGAACCAAAGGACAGAGTTTGGGGCACCTGGAAAAGAGTGTGCCTGAGAGAAGAAGCCCAAAATTATGTGCATAAATTCTGCCCAGATCTCTAGGTGACCACTGAATTGTGCATGCATGGGCAGACTTCAAGCAGCTCAGCCAATGATAGATATGGAATTTGAGTTGTTTCCCAGTAGATAAAGTTTGAGTCTGACCAAATTAATTTTACAGCTAAAACACATTGTCTAAGGTAACAATCCAAAATTAGTCAACATACATAGAAACAGGAAATTGTGAAGCATTCTCAAAAGAAAAAGCAATGAACAGAGACTGACCTTGAGATGACTCAGATTTTGGAATTAGCATATAAAGAATTTAAAGCAGTTATTATAACTATCCACAATGACTTACTTGAAAAATTCACTAAATGGGCCTAACAGCAAAATGGAGATGACAAAGGAAAGGCTCCATAAACTTAAAGATAGATCAATAGAAATTATTCAATCTGAACAAAAGATTGAGAAAGGATTAAAAATATGAACAAAGGCTCACAGGTGTGTAGGACATATTAGTTATCCTAACATACTTGATACTTGAGTTATTGGAGTCACAGAAAGAGATGAGAGTAACAATGGGGTAGAAGAAATATTTAAAGAAACAATGACCAAAAATATCCCAAATTTAGTGAAAGAAGTAAATTTACAGCTTCAAGAAGCTCAGTTAGCACCAAGTATGTAAATAGGAAGGAAACCATGCCTATGCTTTATAGTAAAATTTCTGAAAATGAGAGATGAAGAGAAACCTTGAAAGTAGTCATAGAAAATTGACACATAATATACAGAACAACAATGATTTCACCATTCACTGACTTCTCTTCAGAAATAATGGATGAGAGAAGGCAATGGAACAATATCTTTAAAGTGTGGAAAGAAAAAGCTATCAACCCATAATTCTTTATCCCACAAAAATACATGTCAATAATGAAGATATCTTCACATACAGGAAAACTAAGAAAATTTGTCACTAGGCAATACAAGAAATGCTATAGTTCTTCAGGCTGAAGTGAAATAATACCAGATGGAAACTCAGACCTTCAAGAATGAATAAGAAGCATTAGAAGTAGTAAATAGTTGAGTAAATATAAAAAATTGTTTTCTCTCAATTTCTCTTTAAAACAAGATCAAGAGCACTTCAAGTAAAGGAAACAGCACAAACAAAGGCATGAAGATGGGAAACAACATGGTGTGTCAAGGAATTACAAGTAGTTTACTTATGTTAAGTATGATGGTAAAACTGGAGAGCTAGAGAGTCTAGGTCATGAAAAGCCTTCCATGCATGTCATGCTAAGGGTCCTGGTATTTATTGTGTGTGAAGGCTTACAAGCCAGAAAATGACTTGGTTTACGTAGATGACTTGGGCTACTTCAGTGAAGGATGAATTTGAAAGGGCCACAACTGGAGGCAGGAAACTCAACCCATTTTAGTGATCCAGGAGAGATATGAAAAAAAGCCTATCAAGAGAACCTGACCAGAGTAGAATAGTACAGAAATATGATGGAACATAGTTGAAAATATTTTCGAAGTAAAATCAGTATGAATTGGATGTTGTGAATAAATAGGAAAACTATCATTTGGAACATTAGAAAAAAGTGAGAAATTTTCCCTCAGTACAGAACAATTTACTGCCTAAGTTTCTAGTAATATTGTATTGGACACTAATCCAAATTGGCTGTGTTATTCATAGCTCCTAATTAAGGATCAAATATCCTATTTTAATACCAGGTGACTATGCTCCCTTCATTTCCTCAGTGACAGCTACTTTGACTAGGCTGGGGGCAGGGGAAGTGCAGAGAAGGATTGGGCAGTCAATGCATAAACCTACAAGGGCTTATGATGTAGCTAGTACCAAAAAATGAGCCAATAAGATTTCCTCTCTCAGTAGTATGAATCAAGAAATCCCAAAAGAATAGGTCAGTTAATAGCTAGACTCAAGGCTGAAACTTCATATCAAAGAGAGAGGCTAGGCCCCATGCAAGTCCAAGAACTGAAGAAGAAATATGGAATGAGGCAGAGACCCTCACGAGAAAGTGACACTAATTCCTGAGAAAGGTAAAAAGAACAAGCTGGTCCCCTAGTGCTTCCTTGAATTCTGTTCCTGGCATCTAATAGGGGCTCAATAACATTGTTGTTGCAAAAACAAAAACAAAGAAAAAGAAAATAATATTTTTGTTGCTGGGTGGATGAATAAATAAATGAATAAACAAGTGAACAAATGAATGAGGATGACTTTCCAGTACCAATCACTGTAAGGCCAAGTTTCTTACAGTGTTATGTTTTGGTTCCTGAGAAATCCCTATCCTCCTATTGCCTCATTTCTATTCCTATATTACTCTCAACCCCACTGCATCACATTACATGAAGCAACTTGAATGCCTGTATTCCTTTCAACTTAAAAAACTGAGCTAAATTATTGTCAACTTTGTTGTATTTGTTTTCAGCATTCTTGGTTTTCAGAAGTTCAGAAGTTCTCAGATATGATCCCATACTAGTGATGGATACATTTCTGGACTCTGCAATAAAAATATCCCCTACAAGTATTAACAGCTTTTTAGCTTGAGGACCTCACGAAGTTTTGATTACTCAGATTTTGGAAGCCACAGCTCTTTTGGGCTCACTCTTTTCTTATTGAAAAACATCTGTATTCTTTGTGGATATCAAGTTTGGGGCAGATTTCATGGGTATTTATGCAGCTACTTCATTCACACTTTTCCTACACCAGCTATTCTGTTGGGTCACAGCCTTAGGTGGAGTAGGAATATGTATACCATCTGGATAATCTTAACAGAAAGACTGCCTGGACTTGAAATCTGAAACTTTGCCACATTTATTTCAGAATAACACAGCAAAGTGTCTGAGCTAGTAGCAAAGGACTATAGCACAGACACCCCAAACTACTGAAAAAAAGTATTCCCCTTTTGCACCATTGATTTTGAAGAGAGGAATCAAGAAAAGTGCACTTCTGCTGTATACTGTTACACATTCTGCTTGAAGGAGAAAAATTAGATAAATGAAGAAGGAAACAGACATTATTAGGCTGTCACTGGAAAGGAATGTAAGGAGGGGTAAACACAGAACAAAGTTGTCAGTTCCTTAAATAACCAGAATGAAATAATTATGGCTAATTATTTCTGAATTATTTGGCTATGATCTAGACTCAAATCCCTTATTTCTGAATGCTTTTTCCTTTAATTTCAAGATTATCTAAAGCATATGGAATCTGTATTTCATAACCCCCTCAAAAAGCATTATCTCTCCCCCTCCCCCAGGCTACACTGACGATACCTTTAAACAAATTACATTAATTAGCATTTGCTTAGGTGCATAAGAATGAAAGGAAATACAGCTTTTTTTAAAAAGATTTATTTATTTATTTATCCCCCCCCTTGCTGCTTGCGCTTGCTGTGTCCATTCGCTGTGTGTCTTCTCCGTGTCTGCTTATCTCCCCCTTGCTGTGAGGTCCCGCTGCATCAGCCCACTGCGCTGCGCTGGCTGGCCTGCCCTCACAAGGAGGTGCTGGGAAGCGAACCCCGGGCCTCACACATGGTAAACGGGGGCTCTATCCATTGAGCCACACCCACTTCCCAGAAATACAGCTTTGAACTAAAATAAACTATTTCTCTAAAGAAAATATACTAAGTTCTAATTATATGCTTTTGCAAAACTTTGTGCACCAGGTTTTCCATGCCACCAGCTTGGAAAAGGACAATTTAAAAGAACAATCCCCATGGTAATAAAATCAACTGTTTCTGAGTCCTCAGCAGCTGGAATCCCAGCTCTCCTGCCTCCTACTCCCCAGTAATTTCTGTACCTTAACAGACCACTTGCAGGAGTGAGGGTATCTTACAAACTCCATGACATACAGATGCCATTCCAAGCTATCCTAATCTCCTCCTTTTACTAAACTTTATTGTTGGAGAAGATGCTGAGAGTCAGAGCATAAAGGGTTAAGCATCCAAAAAGCATGCTTGCTGGTAGAGAGCAAATGTCTCCAAGGACACTGCATACTGCAGATATCAGTGGGAGGAGGCAGAGCAGAATGAACTCCCCACACAGATGTTATTGTCTAAGTTCCCAGGAAAGTTTGTCTGGGAACTCACAAACAGG
>JAQZBX010087750.1:0-12830 GCA_029593785.1 Cabassous unicinctus | reverse complement strand
GAGTTGGAACAGTGGTGATTGAAAAACACACCAGAATCCTGGGATGGTAGGGATCATGTTCAGCACATCCAGTTTAGAGAGCTGCCAGCACCAATGCTTGTGTGGAAGTTGTCTGCAGTTTGATTACTTTCTCGGGACAGAATCTGTAGATTCACTCATCCACCTTAAATGGCTGTGGCACTCCCAGTTCCAAAGGACCCCAGGAACGCAGGTTGGACACTCGGTCAGGCAAGAAACCCAGTTAAAAAATGGGCAAAAGATTATAATACACATTTTCCCCCAAAACAAAATACAAATGACCATTAAGCATATGAAAAAATATTCAACATCGCTATCTATTAGGGAAATGCAGATAAAAACAACAATGAGATATCATGTCACCCCTTGTATAATGGCCATTATTAAAAAATAAATAAAACTACAAGTGCTGGAGAGAATGAGGAGACAGGAGAATGATCCTTCCCTCTTGGTGGGAACGTAGAATGATGCCGCTTTTGTTGATGCGGTTTGGCAATTACTCAGGAAGTTCAATGTCAAACTGCCATATGATTTGGCAATCTCGCTAGTAGGAATATATTCAGCAGAATTGAAAACAAGGATGCAAACTGACACTGCTTACCAATGTTCATAGCAGCATTATTTATAATTGCTAAAAGATGGTTACAATTCAAGTGCCCATCAACTGATGAATGGATAAACAAAGTGTGGTATATGCATAAAATTGAATACTATTTAGCTGTATGAAGAAATGAAGTCATATGACAACATGGATGAACCTGGAGGATATTATGTTGAGTAAAATAAGTCAAACACAAAGGACAAATGTATGATCTCAATAATATGAACAGCACAACTCTTTGATGAAACTGAAAGCCACGGAGTATACACTTTGGATGGATAGCACAAGGCATGTGACTGCATAACACAGAGAATCCTGTGGTGGATGATGGACCGTGGTTAACAGTACAAATATGATAATGTTTTCTCATGAACTATAACACATGGACAACAGTAACTTATTTTGTCAGTAATAGGATCATTTATGGAAAAATACAACAAATGTAAGTTATAGACGATAAGTAGCAGTGATATTTTGATCATGTTCTTTCATCATTTGTAAAAAATGTGCTACAACAATAAAAGGTTATGGCGGTGGGATGATATATGGGAGTACTGTATGTTATACATGATTGATTTGTAAGCTCACAACTTATCTAATTAAAAATAAATATAAAAAATAGTAATAATTAAAACATTATGCTTAGTGATAGAAAATAGACACATACTACATATGTATGATTCCATTTATATAAAATGTTAATATAAATGAATTTATAATTTTAGAAATAGATTTGTGGTTTTGTAGGGCTGGGGATGGATAGAGAGATTGAGATGTGCCTGTTTTAAGATTATGGGGTATTTTTTTTTGGAGAAATGAAAATATACTAAAATTGATTGTGATGATGAATTCACAACTCTGTGGTTATACAAAAACCACTTATTGTACACCTTGGATCGATAGTATGGTATGTGAATATATCTAAATAAAACTGCAGGGAATATGTTAAAGAAATTATACAGTTTTATTAGCACTTTTCCTTACTGTTATTTACATTTTATGTTTTCACAAGCAGTGAACTATTTTATTCCTACTTTCCTCTCTTCATGACTCCTTACATTGTTGTGTCATGCACTTTAAATTCTTTTTTTTTTCATTATTAAAGATGTTTAGAGCTGTCCATCCTAGCTTCTGATCATCACGAGAAAGCTAGCATAAACTCCAGTGCAGATATGCTTTCAGGCACTCAGCAAAAGAGCTTATTGTTTTAATACAATTCTGCAGCTTTGTTATGGGCAAATGGACAATTGGAATGAATATTTTTCAAAAATTGAAAGTACCTCTTGGAAACTCCATAGAATTTCCTGCAATCTTCTAGGTTCCTGCATCTTTTTATATATAATTCTGTTTTAAAGGTGAATAAA
This sequence comes from Cabassous unicinctus, assembly GCA_029593785.1. Classification (NCBI taxonomy): domain Eukaryota; kingdom Metazoa; phylum Chordata; class Mammalia; order Cingulata; family Chlamyphoridae; genus Cabassous; species Cabassous unicinctus. The sequence continues at coordinate 10,847 of JAQZBX010087750.1, read as the reverse complement.
CTAAAGCACAGAGATACCAAGGGATGTGTGAAATATCACATCCCTGATGGGTTTGTATCCAGGCAGGGTCACTTGAGACTCTATGCACAGAACACTGTGTTCATACACCTTTCAAAGGAAAGGTTTTGAAGGCTTGTTTATTAAAGAACCAAATTTGGAAATTGACTTTCTCCAGTTAAAGTTATAGCTCATCTCTTAGAAAATTTTTAATTCTTCACTGATCAGTCAGTACTGTAGGAATTTGTACTCCTTTCCCTGCAGATGGTTTCTACTCTTCTAATATCTCCCACAAGTGCTTTAAAAAATTAATGATCTTATTTACATGTATTATAAAACTCATATTAAGATATTTGGAAGAGGTAAGAATGGAACATTTCCATATTCCTCATAATAACTCCAGCTAATTTTGGTCAACTATTTGGATCAAAAGACAACTATGGAAGTATGTCTAGAAAGAGAAAATATGATAATTTTTATTTTGAAACAATGGAATAAATTACAATGGGAAAATTGACAAATTGGATTTTATAAATATAGGAATCCCCTATATTTGTAATCAATTTGTTGATACATATTAATAAAGCATACAATTCATCCAAAGTGTACAATCAATGATATTTGGCATAATCACATCATTGCTCATCCATTCAATCATTATTAGAGCATTTTCATTATTTCAATAATAATAATAAACAAAAACAGATAAATAAGAAAATTGCTCACCTCTCAATCTATGTTTCCCCTGCTATTCATAGCTCCAATTTCAGGCTATTTTTGCACAATTATTTGTTTGTTTATATATATATTTGTTTAGGTATAATCACATATCATTTAATCTATTCAAAGTGTATAATCATTGGCTTTTAGTATATTCACAATTATCACCACAAAAATTTTAGAACAATTTCATTACTCCTAAAAGGGCATTTCTCCCCCAGCTATACATAACCACTAATCAAATTTCACCTTTATATACTGATTTATATTTACATTGTATGTAAATGGAATCATACAAAATGTAATACACTATGTCTAGTCTCTTTCACTTAGTATAATGTGTTTTTATTTCTGATATTAACATATTGTAGTATTAACCTACATTTGTTCAACTTTGAAGAAAAACAGTCTTATATATGAAATTATATCCATATTCTTTTCACATAATATATTAATATTTCAAACAATATATTTAGTTCCTAAAAGTACAATCATACAGTATTTGCCCTTTAGTGTCTAGTTGCTTCCACTCAAAATAATGCACTTCAGGTTGATCCATGTTGTCTTCTTTCAGGAATTCATTTCTTTTTAATCCTGCAAAATATTCCATCATGTGTATAAATCACAATCTGTTTACCCATTCATCAGTTGATGGACATCTGGGTTGTTTCAACTTTTTGCTCTCATGAATAATGTTTCTATGAAAATCCCTTGTATTTTTGGTGTAGCATTTATGTAATGTAAAGCTTCTTTAAAAATAATAAGTAAATAAATATACAAACTCTGGCTTTGGATAATTTGTACAAGACAAGGAACCTTAAAGCACAGTGAACTTCATGGTGAATGATGGAATGGGTTTATCAGTACAATTATATTTCTCTCGTGAGCTGTAACAAATATTCAATACTGTATTAATACATGATGTTAATAATAGGATGGTTTTTGGGAAAAATACACCAAATGTAAGCTATGGACTATAGATAAAAGTAATATTAAGATGATGTTCTTTCATCAATTACAACACGTGTCACAACAATGTAAGGAGTTGGTGGTGTGGCGAAGTATGGGAATCCTGTATGATATGCATGATTGTTTTGTAAACTCACAAACTTCTAAAATAAAAAAAAAAAATAAACCCTGGAAAAATTCACAGAAAAAGAGAAATCAACTCAGCTTGAGAATAAGTGAAGTCATATTAAGTGAAAGCAGAGCCTGAGGTTTGTCAAGAGTTAATTTTAAAAACAACTTTTTTCATTTAATCCACATTTTAAGCCTATTATGTGTAAAGTGGTATGCCCAAAATCACAATTAGTAAATAATGGAAGTCAGATTTGACTCAGGCCATTTGACTTAAGTAGCTGAACTTTTAACTAAGCTATATAATATATAGAGATTAATGCCCATTTTAGGTAAAATAACAAGATCCAAAAAGATGTGCTAACAAAAGATAAATGAGTTTAAGAAGGGCAAATTTTCAGAAAGCCAGTGCATAGGACACTTTCGGGGCAGGGAAGGGAAAAGCAGTTGTAATACAGGTGCTTCTTCAGGACTTGGGAATTATCCTGAGTGACATTACAATGACAGATAAAGGCCATGCTATATCAGAATATACCATGCAGGACTGTGTGGGAGAGAGTGTGGTCTACAATGTGAACTATGGTCCATGCTTAGTGGCAAAACCCCAGGATGTGTATATCCATTGCCTGTGATGTGCCACACTAATGAAAGATGTTTATGTGGGAAGTTATGGGAGGTGTGGGAGGTGGAGAACAGGGGAATCTCTGTAATTTTTGTATAACAATTATGTAATCTAAGCATTTTAAAATATATATACATTAAAAATACCACACAAATGCAAAGTATCAACAATAGCAGAGTTTATGTGAACATTTTACTATTCCATGAATTGTCTGTAATCCTGTAATGTTTCTAATGTAAAAATAATAATATTTCAAAATGTTACACTGACAGAAAAAATAAACTGCTTTTATATATATAATTTTGTGGGTAATAAATTTCTTAGTGAAAATAATAAGAATAAAATTTTATTACTATTAACATAATGAGAAGGGATAATACCACAAGAGTGCCTAATATTTACATGCAAAATTTATTTTATGCAAAATCATCAATACTGAAACACTGGCCATGCTTGGGCTTGTACATTAAAGAAGTTACATGGCTACAGTACACACATATGCAATTACTCTTAATGAAAATTTATACATGGCTATTCAAGAAATAAGGTAGTTTTGTCTGAAGAGTAGGATTATTGACTCAAAGAACTGGGAGAGAGATTTTTATTTTTCTTCTCAGATTCTTGTTTATCTTAAATATTATTTCCTAATAATATGTTATTATATAATGAAATATATAAAAGTATATGACAATATAGAAAATAATTTCACTGCATATCTATAGAAATGAAAATCTCCTAAGGACTTGTGGAAACAATAATGCACTTTGAATATCATGGCAAAGTTGTTGGTAGAACTGTTAATTATGAGAGTGAAAATTGGAGATAACATAAATGTATCAATGAACAAATGGTCAAATAAATGCTTTTATAAAAATATATGCATTATCATACCACTAAATTGATAGTTAAATATGGAAGTTATAACTGAAGAAGAGTGCTTCTAATAATTCTAATTGAAAATCCAAATATTAAATGGCATTTTATGATTATTTCCATTACATAAATTACATATATACAGGACTATACATGAACACAGAACTGACATAGAAAAATCATAAAACAGTGTGTTGGAATTATGGAGTTTTTTCCCAAATCATGTTTTAAAAGGAAATGTTTTGAGAAACTCAGGGTTAAAAGGTACATATATGAGTACAGCACAACCAAGGTTATTAAAATATTGGAAAATGTATACCAGTGTGAATTCAAAAGCAGAGAAACTCAATATTCTACATTTAAGGTGTTTAATGGGATAAATTCAACAGTAAGGTAAAGAGTGGTTTCACTCCATTATGGAAACTTCATAGTGTTATACAGACATTAGTTTAGTATTGGCCATCACCATAGCTGAGACATTCTGGCATAGTAAAAGGAGACAAAATAGATTTTTTGTAAAGCATATTGAACCCATGATATTCAGGTGGTCAGGTATAAAAACACATAAGAATCAGTGAACTGAACTGACCATATTTTTCAGTAGGGATTCTTTATCAATATCAGTACTTTGTTTTATTGAAATAATGATTTTGAAATTTGAAAGCACATAGATAAATATATAATGCATGAAATATGTTTGTATGTGTGTGTGTCAGTTTGGGCAAAAAACCTTCTCTTTATTTAATTCTTACAAAAACTCCCAATAAAGCAGGATAGGTATCTTAATTAATTTTTCAAAGTAATTTAATTCATTGCCCAAGGAAACAACAAGTTCTGCATTTATCAATTTTGGAAGGAAAAATCTCAGAAAGATATTATCTTTTGCTCCAAAATGCAAATGTACTGGTCCAATTCAGTGAGGTTCTCAATCAATAGTTCAATCTTGGAGAGACATGGGCTTGTGTAATTTTAAGGATTCATATGGGATTCTGGTACATACCAAAGTCAACTGAAGGTAACAGCACATGCAGCACATCTGACAAGCATGTAGCAGATCATTTCAGGCCACTGAACTTCCTAAGATCTCACATCTTTTCTTCTCTTTATAGATTAAACTTTTTTCAACTGAATTCTACCTGTAGCTACCAATATGACAATGAAAAAGAGTATGAGTGAGCTCATTCTGCTTGGGTTGAATTCTGGGAAACAGAAAGCAACATTTGAAGTTTCTTGACTTTTTAACTTGCTGTACTATTAGGGAGTTTTCTCATTGTTTGTGATGGTTAAGACAAGCTGGACCACTGGGTTTCACATGTGCTTCTTTCTATTCTCCCTGTCTTTGATGATGCCTGTTCTCTACAACCGTGGTCCCCAGACTGATTATGGAGGCCTTTGATAGAGGAACACCACTTTCTGTAATGAGTTCATGACTCAGGTCTTTGCAGCCCATTTCTTTGGTAACATGGAGAGATCTGTGCTCATCTCATGTCCTTTGATCATTATGTGGGTATTAGTAAGACAGTGTGGTACATGACCATCTGAACCAGTGTGTCTGATTGTGTTCATGATTCTGGCTCAGATAGGCTCTTTTTTTTTTTTTAAAGATTTATTTATTTATTTATTTATTTATGCCCCCCTTGCTGCTTGTGTTCACTGTGTTCATTCGCTGTGTGTCTTCTCTGTGTTTGCTTATCTCCCCCTTGCTCTGAGGTCCTGCTGCATCAGCCCATCGCACCGCGCGGGCCAGCCTGCCCTCACAAGGATGCCCCGGGAAGCAAACCCGGGGCCTCCCATATGGTAAACAGGAGCTCTATCGATTGAGCCCCACCCACTTCCCTCAGATAGGCTCTTGTATCCATTCTTCAGCACAAATTTCCTAGCCTTGAGAATACCCTTCTGTGGCCTCACTTCTTTTTAAACTTGAAGCCTTTGTTGAAACTTGCCAATTCAGAAACCTATGTGATAAATTTGCTAGTTGTGTCCAAAAGTAGTACCAAATGAATGGTGTGTCTCTTATCCCTTGTTTATCTTCTATGTACTTATTTTATATCTCAGAGAAACTACAGTGCAGAAGAAAGCCATTTTTTTTTCTCCACCTGCACCTACCACTTTTTTGTGGTTGTCATCTGCTTAGTTCCATTTATATTAAATACAAACACCCACTACCCAGGTTTCCAATTTGATTCTGGAAAAGTTTCTGAATTCTTCACTGGATACCTTATCTAAATAATAAACAACATTAAATTGAAGAATTTAAAATCGGACTCTAATTTATCTGAGAATAAATGTGGGGAAAAATTGAAACAAAACTCAAAATAGTACAAATTCTGTTGTCAGCTATCTGATTTCTATGGTTCCAATGATCAGATTTCCACAGTTAACTGCATTCAATTGAACAGACATTTTGCCAGAACCAGGGGTCCAGTTTGGTCTTCCAGTCATTCAGTTTACAAAGAATATTTCATATTTAGTTAGCACATGGCCAATTCATTTCTGAGCTTGAAGGAACCTCTAACAAACACTGACTCAATTTTTTCCCTTTGGGTAATTCAATGATCTCCTTCAGAACTACCCTTTCCAAAAGTTTCCCTAACATATATGGGATGCTTTTTCATTCCTCTAGAGCTGAGAGTTATTTTAGGTTCCTTTGACTGGAAGATTTCATGTGGAGGTCCATTCATTGCCTGTGGTATTTCCTGTGTCCAGGAAGTTTGTGACATTAATGTATTATCTTATTAAAAGAAAATAGCTTTAGACTTGTAATTAATAGTTTGGGATATTAAGCTCAATTGTATAATTAATTAGCTGTGTGAATCTGAGTGAGTTGTTTTCCTTTTCTTCTCTAGGCTTTAATTCCCAATGTTTAAAGAGGATTAATAAAAATAATTAAATATTTCTTCTGTACTTTCTTTGAACCAGGAAATCTTTCTCTACATATGTTGTATCTTTAGTATTTAGAGAAACTTTGTTTAAAGCTAAGTCTTCTTATTTCAATTCAGTTGATGTGGAAGCTCAAGCTCAGAGATTGTAAATGGCTTACAAAAATCCTCATGATTCTTCCAGTGTATGTTTAACAAAAAAGATTAGGTGTTGGGGCAAAATTTTCTACAGGAAGTTTGCTGAGTCACATGGAACTACTGGTTACCACTACGTCATTCATTAAAGGTGCAAAACATGGACAATCTATCCATTCCGTTCTCCCATTCCCATTTTGTTCCCATCTCTGTCTCCTACCCCACCCAAACTTTTCACTTTATCCTCACTGAAGTTACATAGCAGATATGATGTGCTTAATTCTGAAGCCAGAGAAGTGGGTAGTAATATGGTCTCCCAGGTGAGAGAGACATTTTGTAAGGTAATCTGTCCCATCTTGAATAACTTGCAACTATATTCAAAAGCAAAAATTAAACACTCTTCTGTGTAAGTTGATATACTCTCAGATATATCTTTAAAAGATAAAGATAAATACAGAAGACAAGTATGCAATAATTTTTTTACATTTTACTTCTCTTGTTTCTCTTGCTTTTTATATTGTATTAAAAATACAGATGGCAAAAGTGAGACATTAACATTAATTATTTCAAATAAATTATTATTATTACCAGTTACTTTTTATAATCAACAAATTGAAAATTGAAGAGGTGAAGAGACTTAGGTTCATGTAGCAGTTAAGTTGTTAGGCCAGGACTCCATATATTTCACCTATGTGTACTTTTAACTGACTTCAAGGTTTCCTGCCTATAGAAGAGATGTGTTAAGGCAAATCATATTGAGAAAGGAATGGTGTTTCTTCACCTGCAATTCAAAATGATTTGCAGTTTAACTAATTGGCTCCTTGGTTTGCTTTTGCCACAATGGACTGTCTGAGCTGGGTAGCTCATTGGACACTCCTTTGGGACTGGATAGGGAATAAGGATTTCTTTAGAGCTCTTGATGCTGAAAGCTTGGCTTCGGCATTGAAAACATTTGTGTGAATTACTATAAATATCCAATGCAGCAAAAAAAATAAACATTTGAATCATGCTTCTCTAAAGGAGAAACTGGGAAGAGAGCTGACCTCAGAGACATTTCTCTCTAAGTGCAAGGGAATAGATTCTTCCATAAAGGAGTTTTCAGAAACCATACTGAGAAACTTCTCCTATTTTTCATATGCTTCATCCTGTGCTGTAGACTCTGTTGTTTTGTTTAACCCAGTGCTTCTACGAGGAACCATGTGAAGTGTGGGCACAGTCTCTCCATGAACTCCCCATTTTCCATACCTTTCTCTGATAGATAGCTTTGCTAAATCAAAATGAAATATAGTTTTCATGTTTAACCAAGACTTCATATGATTCATCTCTAAGTAAATTAAAGATGAATCTATGAATATTGTACTTTAATAGAAGCCATCTATCTGATTATAGTAGGTAAGTATTTTAGTCTCTGTGAAATAGTTTCTTCACATTGCCTCCTCATTACTGGGCAGATGGAATCTATATTCAGTTTGTCCCATTCAAAATGATGGAACATTGCAATGACAGATACAGGCAATTATATACCTTGTCATAACTTACAAAATTGTGTGGGAGAGAGTGGAAACTACAATGTAAGCTATAATCCATGCTTAGTGGCAATGCTCCAAAACGTATTCATCAATTTTAACAAATTAATAGTAAATAAGAGTAAAAGGCAGGCTCCAAAACTGGGATGCACCCTATCCCAAGTCAAATATGTAAGAGAGTCCAAGAGAGGTTTAGAAATAATGCCTCATTCAATGATAAAATGCTGAGCTCTCATTGATCTGAGATAAGGCAACGGTCTTGTTAAGACCTGAATTCCTATGATCATGTCTTCAAATATCTCTGCTAGTTTAAAACAAAAAAAAAAATAGTATTGAATGACCTGGCTTTCATGGCTGTCCATTATCTACCCACAGATTTATCTCTCAAACCTTACATTTAATGAATGTAGTTTTTACAGAGGTCATCTCTCTGTTTACATAAAGCAATGCATGTGTCTCCCCTTTTTATAATCTTTTACTCACATTTTTTACCTAACTGCTCCTCACAGCCATGGGAACCCTTTTTTGTCTTTAATATCTGGTAGAAAAATAATGTATAAACATTAAGTAATAAGTCATTTTTTTCTGTTTCATATTTATCAGATAACTGGAAATGCCATTCAGAGCTAATAGTTATCAAAATATAGCTAATGTCATCATACTTAGCTAATATTATTTCAGATAGATTTTTAAAATCTTCAAGTTTTATTTAAATTATGTAACTTTATTAAGGTAATTGGACAATTTGTGTTAATCCTTTTGAAATTTTCTCATCAAGGAAACCCAGTATAAGGTCATTAAATACCTGAGTTCCAGCGAATTTTTTTGGAAACTTCAGTTTCAACATTTAAAACAGTAATTCCACTTCTCTCTAATTTTTGAACCATTGCTGACCAATTAATTCATTCTCTAGGAATCTCAACTTTTGGTACCCACAGGTCATTTGGTATTACCACATACAGCCATGTGGAATTCCTGTGTTATTAATGATATTATACAGAGTTATGTTACCTCTCCAGTTTGATTGTAAAGAGTTTGAGGACATATTTCCACTGTAGCTAACTCAGATATGAGTAGTTTCTTAATACATTTATGATAACTGACCTGATGGTGTTTATTGATTGATTAGTTAGAAAAAGAGAAAGTATATAACGGTTCATATTAAAATAAATTCCACATCATTTGGATTAACACTTAAAAGTATAAAAATAATACAAGATGAATCAAAGATGTTCACTTCCCTAACTGAAAGAATAAACTAAACTGCAAAGGGAAAATATTTTGATAAATTTGATGTTATAAAAATTAATAATAAAAGGGAAATCCTCAAAATATATTGGTATTGAAAATTAATTGAAACATTCAGGCATAATTCAAAACATATAAAATATAAGGGGGAAAATATACAGAGAAAAATATTATACTATCACTGGTAATCAAGGAAATATTAATTGAACAAAACAGATAATGTTTGTTTTCCATTAGAAAACTTAACCGTATTCCTGTATTTTTAAAGCAGTGGTGAATAATGATCCAATTTGTACGTAAAATGAATCATCTAGAAAAACTAGAAGATTATATAAGGAACTGTGGGAATGGGAAATCATTTTTATGGACACTTTATTTTTCAAACTCAAATTTTCTGTAAACTTTTAAATTTTATTATGTAAATATTTTGGTGTTATATTAGATATTAAAATATTTCTAATAAATACTGGTAAAACAAAATTGGAAGAATATTTGAAAAGCTACCTCTAAAAAGAATATATTCTTATCAATGGCACAGTAATCCCATGGGTTTGTTTTGATTAAATTATTACAAATAAGGGAAAGTATATGAATATAAAAGTTTCTTTCAAAAGTATTTTATGGGTAATATTTTGGAAACCACTTAAATAAATAAAAACAATAAAATTTAATTTTTAATATTCATATATTTTATATAGAGAATTTACAAATACTAAAATATACAATTGCATAATGGATACCCTTTAGTCATATGGATAAAGGCTTTTAACCATCCAAAATGAAAATCAGAATTTATAATATTAAAGTACGATTGCATTTTTATAGAACTATATGTATGTGAACTTAGAGCAGAACAACAAAAAGATGATAGAGCAATTCTGAAATGTATTTTTAAGAAAAAAAAAAGAGATGAAAACAAAACCTCTGAAAGATAGGGGTAAGAAAATCATATATGAGTAAAAATATTATTCATATGATATAAATATAAGAAGTGTTACATCAGGTTGGATCCATAGGATGTGAAATTAAATACCATACAACTAACAAATAATGAATTGTTTCACTTCATAGAAAATTCCCTCAATAATGCAAGCTTCAGTGATTTATTTAAATATCTCTTGTGTTCTGATGGACAATTAAGGTAAAATTATTGCCATAATGAGCCAAAAATTAGATAAATAATTTCTCCTTAAACCCTAATCCATCCAAAATACTTAAGAGGTCAGGATTAATCAATGCAAACTAGCAGCCAAATCAAAAAATACTTGTATCAAGAAGGAATTTCCAATTTAATATTTTTGTATTACATAAAAATATTGATTTTCAGTTACTGAGCAGTATCTATGCACCTATATATCATATACATATACATACACTTAAAGTAACTATTAGAATCTCAAATTTTCATATGAAGAAAACATTTTAAATTATTAAAGTGACTTGCTTAAGGTCACCAACAAAGTCAGCAATTCTCAGACCTTGGCCTTACAATCTACCACCTGCATGATTTTGTTTTTCATGAAAAAATATTGGTTCCACCCAGGAAGTCTCTGTGGTTAAAGGATGGGCATCAGCATTTTTAAAAAAGTTTCCATATAATTATAATGCACGATAAATTCACTCACAAATTCTAATTGATAGAGAAGAGAAAATGTTTTCCTCACTATGCAGAAATGCATGTTCTCTAAGTAAAATTTCTGGGGAAGCAAGCAAAATGAGCACAGAACACCGAGCTCCATTTTAGTTTGAACTGATATCCCATAGGGTGAG
>JAQZBX010087749.1:0-12827 GCA_029593785.1 Cabassous unicinctus | reverse complement strand
AAAAAAAAAAAATTAAAATAAATAAATAAATAAATAAAACTATGCTTTAAAAAAAAATAGTGTGAGTTGATTGGGATCTCTAGAAAGGATGATTTTAGGGACGTAATGCTCATCTCATTAGGAAGGAATTTTAAATATTTCCCAGTTGGTACTAGTTGCCCTGCACTAATTAAAACGTCCACATTTTCAAGGCCAGCAAGGCTCTCTCTCTTGCCTTAATGGTCCCCATATTGGTGAGCTACAGATATTGAAACTAACCCATGAAATAGGAAAACCTGAAAGCAGAAACTTGAGGCGAAATACTGGAGGGTAACCAAAATGTACCACTTTGGAAAACTACGGTTTTTAATTCCAGAAATAATTTCCTCTGGTGGAAAATAGATATGATATGTGTTTTCCTCATTATAAGGGACACATTCATTTGGCTTTTGAGCCTCCACTCTGTGAAGAACAGTGTACCTGTTGTCCTGGCAGGTAGGTGACTTTTAACTTTAGGAAAGTCATAAATAAAAACTAAAATAAAGCAAAATTGTATTTAGGAGTCTTGGTGGTGATTCTTTGGATGATCACATCAAAGCACTAAATGCCCTGAAATACTTTCTCCCCTGCCCCACCATTATACTCTTTGCAACAGAATGAATATTTTACTTTATGAATAAATCTTAAAACAAAATTACAAGCTCATCTTGGTTGTGCCCTATCTGCTTCCAAATATTAGACTTGCAATAAGAATAGCTCAAAAGAGCAAAAAGATATTTTTTAAGGATGTCCAATTCCTAGATGCAGGTGGTGGGGGCCCAAGCCCTTACAGTAGGAGTATTGTATAAAAGAACCAAAAAGTGTAGTCAATACAGATGAACACTATATGGATATAAAACTGCCTCATTATTGAAAAACTTAATATTTATTAACTTGTACTTTCTTCTGGCCTCCTTAAATGCTTGCATTTCTAATCCCTCATGCACTGGTTTGGGCAGAATAATGCCCAAATTCTGCATCTAGAATTTCTAGAATTCTCTGTTCCTCTGTATTTCACTGTTTTCATCTTCTTCTGTTTATAATGCCCCTTTTCTGCCTTTTCACTTCAGACACACCAACCAATGGTTAAAAGGTGCCTCACTCCTGCATCCCAGGAAATATCCCAGGCCAACATCCACTGAACAGAAGAGGTAGATTATATAAATTGAATGACAATGAGAAGTTTAGAGATTATATACGAGAGACAACATGTTTTTGACAACAGGTCACCAATCTCTCATTCTATCTATTGCCATACTATTGATTTTGATCTTACAAATCAATAAGAGAAAAATGAACACTTTTTGAGAAAAAAATATACCATTCTAAAAAATGTATGAGTAAACAATTCGTAAGAGAGAAACTGCAAATGATCAATACAAAAAGATATATATCTTCCCCAATAATCAGAGACATCTTGTGGGCTATTAAAGATAGATCACCATTTCCCTACTCCTGGTTTCCCTCAGCTCTCTTGATCCCCCTCTGTTCCTTTATTGACCTCTTCCCTGGGCAGGGGGAGGGTCTTGGCTGCATAGGAAACTTGGGAAGGGTAACCCGCTCCCTCTCTGCTCTTGGGATGAGAGGTGAAGGTTGGTGGGAAGGCCAGAGCATCTGTGACTGGTGAGTAAATTACCTTATTCTGGGGTTTAAGCACACATTTGGCCACACTTAGCCACCACCCTCAAGACTAGCCTCTATCAGTAACACAGGTGTTAGTTTGATCTCATCTTTGCTATTTCTTTTATTTATCTATTTGTTTGGTGGAGAAGATGGATGCTATTTATTAAAAACTGCCTTATTAAAGACCCTAATTGATTGGTCATAATTTACATTAATAGTTCATTAACAATCAATATATACTTATATATTTAAATATAAAGTTACTGCTTGGGAGCTTGGATTTACAAAACTGAGCTTACCAAAACAAGATACTAAAAACACAGTTGAATAGAAGTAACAAACGTCTTTAAATAGAAATGTGGATTTGCTGTCATTGAAGACTTGAAGGCTCTATCATCACATATTTCTGCATTGAATCTTTCCCAGGTAGCTTAAGTCTGAATTAAATCTCTCCTTCCCCAGGTCCTCTATTATACATTGGCTAGTGCAGCACTTGCCAAAACATGCCTTGTTGTACAAGTGTTGGTATGTTGTTTTCACTGTAAGTCAGGGGCTATGGGTTATAATAATTATATGCTTACTGTACCTACATATGTGCCCTTCTCATAGTTGTAATCGATAAAATGTTCATTGAAATAAGTTAAAGCACAGGATTTCCTTGGAAGCTAACAAAATACAAATACAAACTGGTTTATTACTACTTTAGAACTAAAGAGTTAGATAATAAATGTACTTTTTTCTACTGTACAAAATTGTTATAATTAGCCTAGGTGACTCTGTATTGTTTCTGTGTTTTTTTTTAAAGTCTGTGATAACCTATATTTCTACTAAGTTTTGTAGAAATTGAATTGCAATAAATTAAATTTCATTTAATAAACTTATTACATAATAAAGCCTGCAGTGAACCATTCTGTACATGAAGAAATATTTGATAATGGGAATAATTACCTCCTGTATCACTTTTTCTGATAGTTCTCTTCACATATATTTGAAATAACCTGTTTTTCTCTTATTCTTTCAAGAACTTAATTGCGGTATGGAAATATTTTTAGAGTGGCAGGAAATTGATGCTATGAAAACATTTCAATTTGACAAAACTCTGTCCTTTAAAAATTGATAGTGGTAACTATCATCATATGTGTGAATCTCTATTTAGTCAAGCATTTTACAAATAACAAATGATTACATTGAGTCCTTGTTACCATGGAAAGAACAAAATGTTTAGAAGCAGAGGATCTCGGATAGAGTCCTCGGATGTAATAATTGTAAATTTGGTCAATCACTTATTGTGGATATTTTCACATAAAAAATCAGATAACTACTTCATAGGTAAATGAGAAGATCAAGTGAGATTATGTATGTAAAGGTGAATTGTAAAATTTAAAGTCTTACATATGAATTGCTATCATTATTTAAAAGGAACACATTTGTAGATATCTCCCTTTGTTCCCATGATTCCTAAAAAGATGCCAATAAATTATCTTCTCCAATTTCCTACTGATTAATATTAACTCTGGCATCTAGATACGTAGGTGAAATGCCATGCAGCAATACCTGTACAGTTTAGTAAAGTAGAGATTAAAGCGTCTCAAAAGATCAAACTCAAAGTCACAGCTTAAAGGCTTCAGAAATGGCCCACAGCTAGTAATGAATGATCTTGATGAATCAGTATTATTTATTTATATGATAAATGATTGGACATGGTTATATGCATAACCCATATGTTCCAGACTTTAATACAGTGTTACTTTTGAAGAAATACCACAAATCATAATGCTCCAAATCTAAACTATTTGATGAATACTTTTAGAGACGATATTTAAAGCCGTGGGTTTAGATGAATTATGAAGTTCAGTTTTTTTCAAGCACTCACTCCAGATGGGAGTGGCAGAGCCGCTGCACACAGCCAAACAATGATGAAGTGCCCAAGTCCAGGGAGCACCATTCACGTAGAATAGAGTATGAATTGAATACCTTCGCACTGTCAGGGTACAGCCTTGTGCCATACATACAGCATCTCCTACCTGACCAAGGATTGACCTTGCCCCTGCCCCCGTCCTCAGACTTCCCATTACACCCTGGAAGCACGCCAAGCTTTGGCTGCTATAACCTTGATTGCAGCCCAACCCGAGCACATTTGTTTTGAGAAAAGAGCACATAAAAAGATGTTTACCCACTACTTGCCCACAAACCCCTGGGATTTAGCCACCTTTGTTAGAGAGTGCAGTCTAAACTGTAGGGTGGCTGCCATAGGTGTGGACATACTCGAGTGAACTTCTTGCCGTCTTGCTGTTCGCCGTGAGGTACCTGCAGCTCTTAGTACATAAATTCCCCTAATACATGCCTTTGGACTGATCACCCTGGCATTTACTGGCTCTTTCTACTGGATCTCCAGCAGCCCCGTTGTAGGGCATTTGGGGGCAGTCCCAGCTGGGTCTTCCTGGATTTCTTCTTCCTGGGTGAGTCCAGTTGTTGATTCAGTGGGACACAGCAAACCTGAGAGTCCACAAGTGGAGTAGTGGTGGGTATTTCTCATACAATGAAAGGGTCTGTCTGCAACTCCACATTCTTCTGTGTGGCCACTGCTTTCATTGTCCTGGTTCATTGATCTCTGAAGCTCCACTCTCCATAGTCAACTGTTCATGAGTCATTGTCCA
Source organism: Cabassous unicinctus (assembly GCA_029593785.1). Lineage (NCBI taxonomy): Eukaryota > Metazoa > Chordata > Mammalia > Cingulata > Chlamyphoridae > Cabassous > Cabassous unicinctus. The sequence continues at coordinate 8,529 of JAQZBX010087749.1, read as the reverse complement.
ATTTACTTCCCACTTCCTCAGGATCTGAAATGTTCTCTTTCTTGCCAGCCCATCAGGGAAAATTTCTTTTCTTCTTGAGATTAACTCCTTATGAGTCTGTTCCCTTAGAAGTGTTGGACCCTAGTGATGGTTGGTTTCTTTACACCACAGCCCTCCCTCCAAACTACATGGTGTGGATGGGGAGTCCAGAGGAGGTATGGTGGAACCTGGGCTAAGCAATCATGACAGAGAGCCTTACCCTGTACCTGGAACTATTCTGTCTAATTGACTGTGAAACCGCCTTTACTCATAATGGTTTTCTTTAAGTTTTCCCTTTCAGTTCAAGCCTTCTTCAGCAAATCGTGGTTCCTCAGACAGGGAACTCGAGTTGTAAAGCAGATTTAAGCTCTCTTTCTCAGGACCCCCAGACACTAGGCAAATCGAGATCTAGTTGGACCCCTCTTTTGGTGTTAATGAACATTCAGTGACAACTAAGTTCCCAGATAAAGAAGAGAATTCTTAAAGGATGATGATGCCCAGTGCTACAAGTAAACACAATGACGACTCATTTCTGTCCCAAATATTCAGTAACATAGCATGATGAATATGCTATTATTCTTAAGAACATTCTATAGTACTTCCTTAATATATTGTGTGGAGTCTTAAAGGATCCCCTAGAAATAGCAAACTCTTCTCCTTGAAAGGCTGAACAAATTTACCAATCAGATAAGTCAGTATACCTCAAGAGGAGTGAGTAGAGATGCAGGGTTATTTCAGTGGAGCTTTTCCACCTGGAAAAAGAAAAATGGCTGGAATGTGGAATAATCATTCTATTATCTCTATGGAGTCTTGTGTTAACAAACTCCAAGTATAGGAAGAGGAAAAAATTGGACCAGGTGGACCCTCAACTGACAATTGCAATCAGGAGCCTAGTGGTGAAAGAAAGCAGAACAGGAAAGGGAATCTGTAGTCCTATTCTTGTCTTTGTATTATATAGCAGGCACACACAAATAGAAGATCCAAGAAAGGCAAACACAAAAAAAAACAGGCATGCAGAGTCCATTTCCTTTATCAAATCAAATAATGAACTCCCATTGCCAAAAATTTAGGATAAAATCCAAACTCTTTGGCTTAGCATACAGTTTACTTCATAATTTTTGTACCATTGCTGACTTTCTAATGTCCATTTCAAATTACTCTCCCATATGTATCCTTTAATCCAGTCATACCAAACTGCTTAGTGCTATCTCTAAGCACCATGTATTTTCATACCTCTCTAATATGCACATGCTGTTTCCTCTTCCTCAAAAGTCTCCCTCTCTGACCTTGTCTACTTGGTGAACTCCCTTTCAAATGGACCTACTTCTCTGTTTTTAAGTTGTCTTAGGGAGCATTTATTTTCAAGGAAAAGCAACTCAAACTAGAACTAGTCAAGTGGTAAAAATCCTATTTATAAATATTATAGCTATATCTTTAGCTAGAAAATCTTTTACTTTTTAATACCTTAAAACAATCAGCTGACTCTCTGAAGGTTCCAATACCAAATGCCAGGAAAAAATTCTGATTAGAACCTTTATTCAAATCATTGTTAGTAGGCAGACTCCCTGGAGAAAACATGGCCACTTTAGTTCTACCATTTAGAGGGAGCTGAGAATGAGCGCAAATACTCAAAAAGATAGTGAAAAATGTAGAAATGGACAATGCATTATTTTTTGGGGTGGGTGGTTGTGTGGGTGGGTATAGCATTCAAATAGTCTTCATTAGCTTGAAAATTCCTCATAGGCAAATCTTGAGGCCTGGTTTGAAGGATAATGTGAACATGTATGTAGAACTTCTGATATATTGTGTGAACTGTAACAGTTATTCAATAAATGGCAGCCATTATCCCTGGTTCCTACCATCATTGAAAGTAAGTACTCCAAAATGTTTGTTGAGTGAATTTTTGAATGAATGAATCAAAGTTTAATAAAGGCAGCTGAATGTATTGATAGCAGCTCAGTTTCTGCTATCTCCATTTCTGTCCATGACCAGATATCAGGAAAAGAAAAGCTAATTTTCTGTAAAATTTATACTTATTCACCAATCTGCATAACATTATAGGTAAAACAATACTATTAAACATAACCATACTGAGAACCTGAGAACCTAAGAAGCTAGACTGAATTTGGGAAGCTGTTGTTATATATTTTGTCCTCTCCATTCTCCCTGCCTTAAGGGTCCAAACCAAGAAACGTCTGGAAAGCAAAACATTTTTCCAAATATGCTACCATGACCTTGCTCAATCCCCATCAACTGAAATTTATTCTGTCCACGTTGGGTTATCTCTATGTCCAGCAAGATCAATAGGCATTTTCTACTAATGCCAAAGTAAATGGAAACAAAAACTGCTGATAAATATTTTTTGGAAAGGACTTACAAGGGAGAATGAAGATCAGAACAAGACACGTATCAGGAAACTTGGGTTATTCTTTCCAGAACTTATATAGGAACCTAAACAAAAAACTTTGTCTCCTTGGGCTTTGGTTTCTTAACATAGAAAATGGTTGTAAAAAAATTATCTCTTTGTTCATTGCTGGGACACAAATACTCTGAATGCATAATAAATTTCCTAGATACCATCCAAATTCCAGTATTTTATCATCACTCACCTCAGGCTTCATAGTCAACATTATACATGCTTAGAATCTTCTAACAAACATTCATCATATAAATCACCAGTTATACCTGTAGGATAAAAAAAGTAAAGGGACTTTGCTTCTTTCCTTACCTTTAAAGCCACCCACAAAAATTAGAATGTAAAATAAAGAAGAAAGCACTATTCACAGCAAGAAAATGGCTGTGACTTCAAAATACCAACTAGAAAGAAAACCTGTTACATATGGAGAATTTGGACTAAATAGAATTGGGCACTAAGGGTTAATCCTGATCTCTTCAGTCCTTTGTAAAGATAAATTTCTCTGAACGGGCATATCATAGTTTTTGTAAAGCTCATCCAGTAATTCTTGAGTTGAAATGATGGATCTACAGACTTGGGCAAGCTACAAAAAAGTGAAGGATGTCCCTTCCAGCTACAAGTCCACATATCAGACATAGAGGGGAATTGGAACTCAAAGAAGAACCACACAGACATGTCCTCCTTACTTCATATACCCTAACCGCCTTGCAGTGGGAAATGGCCTAAAGTGAGATGGAGTTAAGTGTGTGTGTGGGGGGGTGTATAAGTAGCCTAAGCCTTCTATTACCACAGAATGGACACAGGGATTTAAACCTGGGCCTTCAGTTTGCAGCTGAATAGCCTCCATAACAACAAAATTGAGAAGACCATTACCCCAGGAAGAAAATTATTATATGGTAAGAAGATACTGAATTTTTTTAAAAAAGAAACATAATTTTGGCCCCAAATTCAGCAACTAATTCCCTGCCACTCTTCCCACACACTCTTCTTCAGCAAATAAGCCAGCTGCCCCAAATATTAGGAAAATCCAAATAGAAATCATTAAATACAAAGGTATGACCAAAAAAAAAGATGCACCCTAACAAAAATTAAAGAGAAACAATTGTAAGTAAAAAGCAGACATAGAGGAAGGGAGTGATTTTTCGGTTTTAATTTTCATTTAATTAATATCTTCTATAAATTAATAATAAAGACAAAGTCCAATTTCAAAGACAGCAAAAGTCTTGAACCAATATTTCACACACACAAAAAGATTTGCCAACTGCAAATAAGCACATGAAAAATTATTCAACGTTATTGGTCATCAAGGAAATGCACATTAAAACCACATTGAGATTCTATTTCATACCCACCAGAACGGCTATAGACTAACAATCTCAAATGTTGGGGAGGATGTGGAATAATCATTTATTCTCTTTCATTGTTGATGGGAGTCTAAAATAGTATAACTACTATGGAGAACGGTTTGGTAGTGGCTTTACATTTAAAAATACATCTACTCTCTGTTCCACACGTAGATCCTCTGGGTGACAGCTCCAGCAGAAGACTCGGCCAATATTCAGCATCAACTGCTGGACACGTGAATGAAGACATCTGGAGATGATTCCAGGCCCTGCCTTTGAGTCACCCCCAGATTTGGAGTCTTCCCACTGAAACTCCAGATGTCCTGGGACAGAGAAAATTAATTTCCTTTGTGCCCTGTGTACAATACTGACCAAAGAATTGATGACCATAATAACATGTTGTTTTACACCACTAAATCTTGGGGTGGTTTGTTATGCAGCAATAGTAGCAGACAAAACTTGCCCCTTTCATCTAAGTTGTCCAATTTGCTGACCTAGAACTGTATATAGTGTTACTTACCTGTTTAATAACTGTAGGATCTATGGTGATAACATTGTTGCCCCCATATTGATCATTTATAATCCCCCTCTGTTTTGCTTAATAAGTCTATCTAGGGGGTTATGAATTTTGTTCATCTTTTCAAGGACCCAGCTTTTGGTTTGTTGATGTTCTCCATTGTCTTCTATGTTGTCTGTGTTGTTTATTTCTGACTTTGTCTTTATTATTTCCTTCCATTTACTTACTTTGGGTTTATTTTTCTCTTTTTCCCAGGTTTGGGAAGTGTAACCTTAAACCATTGAATTTATATCTTTCTTCTTTTTCAATATAAGCATGTAAAGCTCTGTGTTTCCCTCTAAGCAGGGCTTTTTGTGCATCGCATAAACTTTGATATGTTATATTCTACTTGTCTTTTCATAGTCAATTTCTAGTTTAATTCTACAGTAGTACGTTTTTGCTTTTGCTATTTTTGTATTATTAAACATTGTATTTCAGGGAAGGAAGAGGCGGGCCATATTAGTTCAAACCAGGATTTTAATAATGTTAAAAATCTTGCTCTCTAATTTTTATTTAAATTAGTGGTCATTTTACATCCATATTGAAATCAAGTGGGAAAAACTTTAAATAGCTAATTTTAGTATAAAAGAATTTGAGAATAATAATGAAAGCAGTAGGATGCACTATCATTTTATCAAGCCTAGCTTTAAAAGGGGCCAGAAAAACACACATCAAAGTTAGTAGGGAGACAAAGGAGAAGAAAGAACAGCTGGTCCTATAGTGCACTTGTAGCTCAAGTGCCCATAATTCTCTTATCTTGTTATCCAGAGAGTCCTACATGCTTAAGCAGTTCCTTCACTCTAGAAAGCACCTGTGATTAGCTCACCCAGGAAAGTAGCAGCAAGAGGAGTTCAGCTAATCGAGAACAGATTGATGTTCACAATTTATCCTTGGATTTTCTTTTAGACCAGTTCCTACCAAAATTATTCTAAGACCAGTAGTATTTCAATATCACAAGAGAAAAAGTCTTTTCTTAATTTAGATGATTGTTGTTTTGGGAAGTCAATCTACAAGATCCAAGATTTTATTTTGTCACATATGCAGGATTCCTATGTAGTTGGGCATAATGGATTTGGCATTTGTTTACATTTACTAATTTTTATTTGCTTTATATATATGTGTTCCTTTATTTTTCCAATCTTACAAAAGATTTGACCTTTTTTTGCTTTTCACTCTCCTATCTTCAAATGAAAAAACAGAACTTCAAAGATATAAGTAACTTGCCTATAATCAAATAATAATTGACCTTCCCAGGATCCTCACTTAGTCTGTTTTCACCAGATTTCGTGATATTTCTATTGTGCTGTGTGGGCAATTCAGCTGTCTTAAACAATACTTTTATCCATTTCAACTATAATAATTATCCTTCTTTGATTTTTCACTTTTATTAACAACTAAATAGCAAACTGATAAAATTGCTGGCCAATATATACTGTTATTTAGATATTATTAACATCAGTGGGGTTTTGTCATGAAGGCCGGCAAATGAGGACTGACTCCCCTCCTTCTTAGAGTCAGTTGTACTTGAATTCTGTTTGAAAAAGTGCACTCAGTTTGGGGACCCACAATCTTTGAAAGGTAACATAGTAAAGAGAATGGTTGGGCAGGAAGGTATTTTGCTTATCAATATTATATTCAAAATAATTTTCCATTAATACTCATTGATGTTCTAAGAATATATATTTTTAAAATAAAACATGTCTGAGAAAATCTGAAATCAAGAGATGGAATGCATTTATTAAGATAGGATTTTGTAGATTGGATGGGCCATAAGGTTTTATAGTCTGTTCGCAGGCATCGAATATACTTTTTTCATAGAGTTAAGGGCCTGCAATATAGAGGGAAATTCCCCTGTGTATAGACACATAATTTTGAAGGGGCCATATTAAGTATTTTGAACTTTTTCCTTAGGACAATGGGAAACTATTAAGGGTTTTAAGCAGGGCATGGATGTCCTTAATTTACTTTTGAAAGAGAATTCTGACTGTGGGTAGAGAATGAAATAGATGGGCAGTGGATAGTGTTGACAAAAAGGAGAAATCAAATACAGAACAATTACAGCAGTCCACATGAACAATAATGGTAATTGGACTTAGATGATGGCAAGGAGTTTAGATAGAAATGGATGGGAATAATTTACAGAATCAATAGCACTTGATGATTGATTGGGACTGTAGGGTGTCAGAGAAGGAGGTGTCAAGAATGACACCAAGGTTCAGTATATGCAACTGGGTACTACTTACTAAAACAGAGATTGCAACAAGAAGAGTAGGTTTGGATGGTGGAGTCAGGGATATGACAAGTTAAATTTTAGGTACATGGAGCTTGAGGTGTCTGTGAGGCACACATGTAGGGATTTAATAGAAAAATCTGGTAGGATCTAAATAATCTTCTTCCATTCCCTGTTGAGAATTATTCTTCCATGTTTTCATATCCTGCATTAGTTCCTGTCAGATCAGTCTTTGCCCTAACAGGTCAAAAGAAAAAACTCAATGTATATTCCTATAAAATGCATAATGCTCAGCCTGGCAATATTTAATATAATAATGTATGCTGGAATTTTGAGTCAGGCAATGATCCAAGTTAACCAGTAAGATCTATGGATTAATCATAAGAGATCAGCTTTAAAAGTATTCCCTTTAGCCTTCTAACTAAGCCGTAGAGGGAGAGAGTGTTAGAAAATGTGGATGGGATGGAATATGAGCTCTAGTACCACAACAGCTAGGATAAGTAGATGAGATATTCTGTTACCAGCAATAGTACCTGAATATATTCCCACCTGCCAAAAATTTCCCTCTCCTCCTCCTCACTGTCCTTCCTTGGTTTCCTTTCTCACTCAGAGAAAAGACTAGTTCTTCCCATGACCTAAAGACCCCATAGAGTCTGGACCCCCCTCTCAGTCCACTCTCATCTTCTGCTACTTCTTTCAATCAGTTCATTTCATGCACATGGGCTTTCTTGGTGCACTTTAAGTCTGCGAAACTTGAGCCTGTTCCAGGGCCTTTGTACCTGCTATTCTTTCTGCCTAGAACACTCTTCCCCCATCTGCAGGCTCACTCCTGCCCCTTCACTTCCTTGACAACTCTGCTCAAATGTTCCTCATAAGAGAGGGCTTCCCCGGTCCTCTAAGTAAATGAGCACCCCTCCTCATCACTCTATCCCCCTTGTCTGCTTATTTATCTCATAACATTCACTGCCACCTGATGTACTTTCACATATTTATTCTTTCCCCATCTCCCATTCCCAATATAGACTATATGTTCCTTTAGGGCAATGGCTTGTTTTGTTCACTACTGTATTTCCAGTGCAGAGAATAAAGCCTGGCACGTAGTAGATTTACAATAAATATTTGGTTAATGAGTGAATAGATAAGTGGATTCCTGGCAACTGCAGGATGACTGCCTAAAAAGAGGTGGCAGGCAACCTGAGGACCACTGCATGCCTATTCTGATTAGATTACTCTTTGTATATTGTATTACTCTGTCATGCAGAAATTTCACTTTTTACATATTCATTTATCTTTTTATTTCCCTTTAAGTCTTTGGGTCCTAAGCATCTCTGAATTATTTTTTTCTTTATTAGAGAAGTTGTGGGTTTACAGAACAATCATGCATAATATACAGGATTCCCATATACCACCCCACCACCACCACTTGCATTGGTATGGAACATTTGTTACAATTGATGATAGCACTTTTTATAATTGTATTATTAGTTAAAATCCTCTATTTAATTTAGGGTTCACTGTTTGTGCAGTATAGTTCCATGGATTTTTTTAAAAAAATTTTATTTTGTTGCCATATATACAATCTGACTTCCCCCTTTTAATCATATTAAGATATATATTTCAGTGCTTTTAATTGTGTTCACAATGTTGTGCTAACATCACCACCATTACCAAAATATTTCCATCATTCCAAATAGGAACCCTGTACATTTAAAGCCTCACCTTCCTATTCCCTAACACCATCCCATCCTTTGGTAACCTATATTATAGATTCTGACTCTATGAGTTTGCTTATTCTGATTGACTCAAATCAGTGAGATCATACAATATTTGTCCTTTTGTGTCTGACTTATTTCACTCAACATGGTGACTTCAAGTTTTCTATGTGTTATCACATGTATCAGAACTTCACTCCTTTTTTTACAGCTGAATAATATTCCATTGCATATATGTGTGTGTGTGTGTGTGT
>JAQZBX010087747.1:0-12817 GCA_029593785.1 Cabassous unicinctus | reverse complement strand
AAAAAAAAGAAAGAAAGAAAACAGAAAAAAGAAAAGAAATGATTACCACAGTGATATGAGTAGAACTTAAACAAACACAACTGGCATTATGGTCTGCTCCCATGGAGAGAAAAGATGTATATTATTGCAAACCTGGAGAATAGATCTATAAAGTGCAACTCAAAGAGGAACTGGTGCATTGATTAGTATTAAGTGCTGTACCTATATACCTGAAGAATAATTTAATATCTCTTCTAGATTATATTCAGAGAGATATTGAACATGTTAAAAATCCTAGTAAACAATTCATTTTCTAAGTAGTTAATGAATGTGTATATAAAATAAAAATGGCTTTCTTAAGTACTGTCTTTATTTTGCTTGCCATATGCTTGTCTTTTTGTTGCCTATACTGTCATTGTGAGTTCATGTTTAGGGCAGTGCCTCTCCTCATACCCCTCCTAGTTGTCCTAGGCATAACCACTGCTGTGGGAAATGGGGTTGGCAGTTACACCAAACCTGCAGGTCTACCACAAACTTTCCCTAGAGTTAACCAACAGCATAAAAGAACTAAGGGAAGAATGTTGTTTCCAATCAATTCTGGGAGAATACAGCCTCTGAAGGTACCAGGCCTTTTGCACTCTCATGGTACAGTATGTCATGCCTGACCCCCTTTTTGGGCCCTTTATCACGATCTTCTTTATCATTTTAGTAGAGCAATGTATCTTAAATTCCAACTAAATTTGTTTCTTCCAGAATTAATACCTTCCAGAACAAGATATGAATCTGGCAGGGATTTCATCCAGTTCCAGGTATGGTGCCAGACCCATCTTCCCTCAACTACAATAGAATAGCAAGAGGGTTTTACATTCTGTCAGGCTGGACCTACTCCCCCTAACCAGCAGGAATCAGTTTCAAAAGAATGACCATCACCCTTCAGCTCCCCCTTCAGAATAAAGGTATAAATTCTCTGAGGGGGGAGTTAAGGCAACTTAATATAGGGAATGAAGGAAGGTGGCTGGGACCCGAAAAAGAACATGGTTGTGAGATCCTACCCTGACACCAACTGAGGGGATGGCTTCTACTAAAGAACAATGCTGGAAAGACCCCTTCAAGAACCTGGCCATGAGGTCCTGTTTGGAACTCTTTCCAGGTCAAAGGGAAGCCCTGAATACCTCCAAAAAACAGACTTCTTCATTGGGCCCTGAGAACTAACAGGCAGGGATCATAATGCAACCAATCAGAACAGCAAACAGCTAGGTTCCCTTCCCCCAAACATTAGTAAGAGGGAGGAGGAAAAGTTTTAAAAAGGCCTAACTTGGGCCCCACATGCATAACTCATCCTATAGATTTCATAGCCGAAATCCATGTATTGGATTTTGTACTTTTCTAGGTTTCTTGTGCCTTAATAAACTTTTTACTCCCTTGCTTATCTTAAGAAAAATAAATACTACTACTACTACTAATTACAAATGCAGGATTAGGCATAATAATAAAGGATCTATAGAAATGTGTTAATAAGGTATATAAAGAGGCATTTTTATTGTTTTTTTTTTGTTTGTTGGTTTGGTTTTTTTTTTTTCTTAGTTAAGCTAGTAAAAAGAATTTATTGGGAAATGGGGGAATGAACAGGGCTTGCTGACAAATGCGAGAAAATGATGGAAATACACACAAGATTTGTTGCAGGCTCCTCTAAGCAGAAAGAGCCAAGAGGTGTTTTCTTAAAGAAAGTATGTTGTAGCCTGAAAATGGTTAAGTTCATATTAAGGGAAGGACTGGGGACAATAACTGCCTTTAAGTATGAGAATTTTATCTCATGAAAAATGAGTTGCATTTCATCAGTAATCAAAGATGAAAATACATACAATTATTATCAATAAGATTTGTTTAATATATAACAATCACTGCAATTTTACTATTAAAAAATCATCCTAGCTCTATGTATTACATAAAATTATTTACCATGATCTTCATTTAAAAAATGGAAATCTTCCATACAGGGCATTTAAATAACATTTTCAAGGTCAAACAATCAGTGAATGGTCTTGTTAAGATATGAATGTGGAGTGTCTGTCTCCATAGTATATTGACTAATAGTAAGCTATTAAAACTCTCAGTAAAAAGAAAACATACAGTAATTAGAACTCAGAAAACTGTGATAAGTTGAACTGTTAAGTAAACACATTCATTTCTTGTAGACTGGTACTGTTTAAGAAAGAAATGGATTTCAATCTTTTGGGATTTTATAAAAGTAATTCCTGTGAAAATTAGAGTAGATTAACGCCAATCATTTCTCCTCTATTTTTGTCTAAATTTATAGTGCCTACAGATTATGTAAAGCATGCTAACTAAAATCTTATGATTATCACCTTACTCCTTCAGTGAGTATAATACACTTTGTATACAGTTGTCTGAATGACAACAAATTTGATAGATTCACCACACATGTGCATATTTTGTTTCTTTGGCTAGGTTATCAGCTTACTGTAAGCACATGGGAAATCTCAGACTCTCTGTAAGTGTTATTGCCTAGCAGAAGAAGTTTAATTAGTATTTGATGATAGATGAAATTATTGAAATTGTAGTAATCACATTAGATTAGAAATTTGTACTTGCTCATTTGTTATTAATTCATTCAACATTCACTCAGTTTACCATATTTATGGACTATTTTCTTTGTGATTGAATTCTCACATTCTGAGTTTGCAACCTCAATGCTAAAGAAGAACTCTAGCCAGTGCACTGGGTACTTTTAATTTAGTGAAATACTTCTATACCAAATGTTAAATAACTACCTTTCTGAGTATCTGAATCCTTATCACCATTAGGTATTAGCAGTTTAAGATTAATAAAGAAGAATTTGAGCAAGCGTCTCTTAGATTGAGAGATTATGAATAATTTATGAAATATAACTATTTCTAGCAAAGGGCTTGCTGATTAGTACACACATTGTTCCTAACTTGTACATTATGTTTGAATGTCATCTGGGCAACAACTGGTCACATTTTTAACACAGTGTAACCAAAGACATGTTTTAAGAATTTAGTTTTAAGAACAGCCATAATAAAAACAACCTTATCCATTTCATTTCAAACTATGGTGGATTGCATAATTAAAATGATTGAGGGAAAGCCCAAGAACCAGAAAGCATTTGCTGTCATTTTAAACCTAGAGTACATTTGTGAATTACCAAGACAGTCATGAAAGTTTTATGAATCCACTCCCCACAAGTGAGTTATTTATTTCAATATTAAGCTTAAGATCCAGAGAAAAGTTACACATGCTTTATCTTATTGCTTATTTTCCTAGACCTTACTTCCTAAGGTTAATTTGTTTTCCATATGCCCTTTGCTGCCTCTCTGAATGCAAATTATTCTTTTCCTTCACACATTGTTGTATTTTCCAGGGTGATCATAAGTCTTGGTCTTCTTTTAGAGTTTGGAATTGCACCTGTTGCCATGGCAAACCTTGGAGTTTCAAATTTCCTGGACTTTTCATTTTAAAACATAAATTAAAAATTACTAGGGCTTTGTTTTGTAGTCCTACACTTTTTACTTCCAGCTTCTGCATTGATTTCGTTCAGAAGAATATGTGATGCAGAGGTAATAACTATCATTTTCAATTACAGTTGTGGTTAAATCTGAAGGACATCAACAGCAAACTATCACTATTCTCCTGAGCTTTTTCAGCCAAAATTGCAAGATGACAGAAGTGGATGCTAGAATGGAATTCAGACTATTACCACAGTTACAAAATAAACTAAATCAAATAACAATTGTGTGGCATATCTTAACTGGGGAAGTAAAAGTTGCTGACCTTTGTGGATTTGGAGATGATTGTAGATTTTAAGACTAAGGATAAAAAGAACATTATGTTAGGAACATAAGTGTTAAAGTTGATTCCCACTGGGTTATAGGTTAGCAATTTTAAAACCATTGTACATGTATACTGCAAAGCAAAAAATTTTTAAAAAATTGATGTTGGATGTTGGGAGCCAGGTTTTTCACTGCTGGAATTGGAGGTTAGAGATCAGAAAGTGGAGAAAGTAAGAATGAGCCACGTGGCATTGGATTAGAATTGGAGACGTCTGTTGACATAGCTTCACCCTCACGATTCTTCCTTGGCTTCACTTAGTCTACAAATGTGCCCCATAGAAAGCACTCTTCATCGCAGTTTCTGTGTTTTGTTTTTTTTTTGATATCTAGCCTTTCCCATTTAGATTTTCTTAGAGTTTCCATCTCTCTGCTGATATTACCCATAAAACTATGTATGAAATATACCTCTTCCACTAGTCTTTTATATACTAATAATGGTTGTTTTAATTTAAAATTCCATGTCTGAGAATTTCAATATATCTGTCATACCAGATTCCAGTTCTGATGTTTGCTTTGTATATATGGGCTGATATATCTCCCCTTTTAGTATGTTTCATTACTTTATGTTTGAAAATTTTCATATTGTTTTAGACACTTGACACTGAGGTAAATTTTTTATTATTATGCTTGGAGTTGAGCATACCTTTCCTTCTGGCAGGCCTTTGGTGTAGACATTTGCATTAATCTTGCTAGGAATCGAATTATATTTGTAGTTTGTTGTTTCTATGGTTACCCTTAGTCATCAAAGATTTCAGATTTGTTTAGTGATATTTGTGTTTATTTTGCAGCCTAATTAGCCAAAGGTTTTTTGGAACATCTATCTTCTTTGCGCTTGGGTCTTCCTGCTTGTCTTTGCCCCTCATCTTTGCACTGTTCCCAGAGAGAATCTGTCTTTTGTAGCTCTGCTGAGCATATTCCACTGTTATGTTTACTCCACAATTGTTAGCATCGTATGGGGAGTGGGAGGCAGAGCTGGTCTTAGGCAGGTAATAACTCTCTGACTTGTGGCCTTCAAAAGTGTTCCTGCACCTTTTCAAGGGTATAGGTTCTCTCTCCTTTTCCTCTCCCACAACTGCATAAATTTCCAACAGGGCCTTTAGGCTACACTTTTGTGGATCTTAAGTATGAGGCATTTATTTCATAATCGTGATATGGGAAATGAGCGAAGGCATAGTTTCTTAGGTGATTGCCTTTCCATTATTTTGGTCTTTCCTTGAAGATTTAGTTTTATTTTAAGGATATTTGGGAAAGAGTCTGAACAGAATGGCAGCAGGGGCTGCTGCTCACCTCCCCCAGCCAGCAACAGGAGTGATGTTTGCTCAGGATTATCCCTGATTATATCTGGAAGAAGCTGGTGGGCTTCCTGGAGGAAACGTGTGGAATTGAGTCCACATTCCCACTCTCAGGGAATCCTAGAGGTTTTATACTATCCTGCTAGTCCACATTCAGCATTTAGCAATTCATTAAAATTCTCTATCTTAATATTGATTTTCTTTACAGGCTCATATGATGCTAAGGATGATTTTTGCCACAGATAAACAACAATTTGGTTTCTGTTTCTCCCTGCTGGCACCTGACTCCCTGTAGACTTGGAGGTTAGTTGATTATACTGCAGCCATATTTTTGCATGTTTTTAAAGAAAAAGTCATTAATCTGCAGTTTGTCCTTGTTATAGGAATGGTTATGATGTGCCTGACAACTCTACTCTTCAAGCATAAATAGAGTCCCTTGATTATTTTGTTACTTTGCTTAACCAATTCAGTAATTCTCCCAAGTCCACCTAATTAAAAAGGTTTTAGTTTAAGTATGGTATATATTCTTTAGTATTTTCTATCTCTGGGGATCCCCCCCCCCCCCTTTTACCATGTGGAAAAATCCCCATACTTAACTACTCAAGTGTAATATGTGTTTGAGATGTTTAATAAAGCTTCCTCAGAATAATCAATGAAGTAATGAAAAATAATATCCTATAGAGGAAATACTATTCATAACAATAATATATAGAGATCCTATATATTTCACTGTGTACCTGATCTTATTTTCAGATTATTTGAAACAATTTATTTATCATTTATCATTCATGAATTATCAGCTCACTTTCTCTCTTGAGATTACACAGATACATGCACCAGATACATATATATATATTTGACCTAACTTATTGCTTTCAACAATATTGAAAGAATATAAAATATTGCATAAAAGAAAATAAAAGAAATCTTTCCTACAGATGAAAAAAAATTAATACATATAGAGTTCAAAACTGGTCTATATTCTGAGCACATTAATGCTAAAAAATATGAAGATATTTGATTTCCAAAATGAATTCATGGTGGAACATCTTGAGGTTGAACAAAATAAAAAATTAAGCTAAAAGAATTAAGTGATTCCAGCATGAATAAAGGAAAATCATAAATACAGATAATAGCACCACATGGCTGTTTCTAGTTGACTTTAGTCATTACTATCATATAAAAATAAAATAAAGAAATATGTTAAAAAGTATTGATATATGTGGCAAGTTTTAATTATCAGTAAAGGTACTCTTTTATAAAAGACAAGCTATTATTTTTACACAATAAAGGCAATTTTAAAAACTTTTATCCTTCAGGGATTTTTTAACTTGTTTATTTCTTAGAGTATATATAAAAAGAGTTTAAGACAGGTGCAATTGAAGTGGTAAGTACTTCCACCCCCTTATTTAAATATACCCTTTCCTGTGCAGAAGGTTTAATATGTGTAAAAATGAAGCTGCCGTAAGAGATAGAAATAATAATCATGTGGTAGCAACAGGAAGAAAATGCCTGTTTCCTCTGTTAGGCAGAAGGTAACTTTAGAATTGTTTTTCTGATATTTGCACATGAGAGTATTACCAGGGTCAGTGCAATCATGAGGGTAACAATAACTAAAATAAAACTTAAAAATTCTGTATTCCATGTGTCTGTGCAGGAGACTTTCACTGCAAGTGAATAGTCACATATAAAATGGCCAATAATATTGGCATCACAGAATTCCAACCCCAGAATTCCCAGGCCCATAAGTCCAAGAGAGATTGTTAAGAACCCAGTCAACCAACAGCCAAAGACCAGCTGGGTACACACTTTGCTGCTCATAATAGTTGCATAATGAAGGGGTTTACAGATGGCCACATAGCGGTCATAGGACTCGGCAGACATCAGGAAAAACTCTGATGCTCTCAAGAATATGAGAAAGAGTAATTGGCTTACACAAGCATCATAGGAATTTATTTTATCCATAGGCACAATGCTGACCAGGAATCTAGGGGTGCAAGCTATTGTAAATGAGATTTCTAAGAAGGAGTAATTCTGAAGGAAGAAATACATGGGTGTTTTTAGGTGGGAATCCTCCAGGATGAGCAGATAGTTTATAAACTCTAATTCAATGAACATTCAGGAGGTGTCTCATAGATGTATCCTTTGAGTTCAAATATACTTACATCTTACCCAATTTATACACCCTCTTATCGTGAAATATTTTTATATACTAAAATGGCAGACATGAAACAATGGCATGTTTTGTTTTTAGAAAATGTCTTGTTAGAGAAAGATAATAAACTAAAAACCTTTTAAAAATCATTATTTTTGTCTACATGTCCTCTAAATCCATGGATATGATTTAATCTTTCATTACTTATACTATAAAATTGCAAGAAATGTAAGAAAAATGAATATTTCTATTGTCTCTTTTTAATTTATTTTTTTAAGGAAAGTATAGTTGGAATGTGTAAAGGATGTTGGAAAACAACTTAAATTGGTTAAAAATAAATGAAGGTAAAGAGATTTGCTATAGAGAAGGATACCTGTAATTGATCAATATAGCTGTAGATGACAGACACTCTTTGGGAAAGATTACATATATTTTAGAAAATAAGGAAAGTTTGTATACTAAACCAAGAATATATTTATTTTACTTTTTCATATATATACTTCTCATGGACTTTGAAAACAAAAGAGCAGATGGCATGTCTATTACAGTTTGATAAGAAAAACAAAACAACTATGTTGCTGGTTCTTATACAAGAAATAAGATAATTTTTAAAGAAAATACATCTCTTAAGCCAAGCACAACTGTGGAAATGAGGAAGAGATGTATGCAAGACTGTTGGCTCTGTTTCTTTTGGTGACCTAAAGTTTCTGTATGAAGCAGGCCAGGCAGTTCGAAAAAAAGTCAATGTGAATCATGAGGAAATCTTACATTTAAAATATCATATTACTGTAGCGGCATTGACAACAGGGATGATTAAAATTAAAGAAAGAAGAGAAGTTTTCAGAGGTGACATCATTAATATATGTGTTTTCACTGAGATCATTTGCTATATTTGATGTTTGGTCAAAGATGAGAATTTGGGCTTGGCCCTAGTATATGGTTCCTGCTGTGGGACAAAGAAATCAAGAGAACTACTAATGATCCATCAGAGATGGGATGCAAAATGTAAATATTATGGACTTCAAAAAATGGTCAATTTTATCTTAAAGACCATTGTGAAATTCTAAAACTGGGTGAGATCTGAGGTTAAAGATTTAAGCAGATTCAGTAATATGCTAGTATTTAGGAAACAAACAAACAAAAAAAAACTAACAGTGGAAAGGCCTCCCACTGAGAACACAAACTTCAACTAACTAAAAGCACATTAGAGAGCACTCTATTCAAACTAATGATTTCTAAACCTGGGGACACTTGCATACCTGCCAGACAAACTGTGTCCAAGGCAGAGGGCCTCCTTAGAAGGAAAAAAAAAAACAACAGCTGAGCTTTTGGCAGTTGCATGAGACTTATGTAGTAAAATTGGAGGTGATGAACATTGTCAAATCTAGATTTGGTTACTTCCTCAAAATATTTGCAAAATTTTGAAGATGAATTGGGTCGAAGTCTAAAGAGATATTCTCTCCATTTCTGAAAAATTATATTAATGTCTGCATAATCTTAGCCCTATGAAAACATCAATCCCAGTACCCCAATCCCAGGGTATTAATTAGAATTTTGGAGAGCCACATATTTGATATAGAAATGTATGTAAGTTAGGTTTGTGATATATATGATTTTGCATTTTCTCCCCCAATGCTTCTAGTCACAGCAATGTTCCATTCCTAAATAGTTAAAAGGCAAGCCTTGGGAACTGGTTGTGAACTGGTGACTGATCAATAAATCTTGTAACACTGGATTTAAAACTCCTGCTTCCCCTCACATGCCTTCCATCTGTGCATAGATATGTATTTTAAAAGACCCCTTTCATTTTTGGCAAGTGTGGATGTTCCAGATCTGAAAATGCTTCACCAAGGGTGAGGGTCCCATATAAGGACCCTGAATAAATGCTCAATAGTATCCAAACTGGACTTGTCCAATTCTTTCTCTGGTGTGACATTTTTATTTTCAATTCAATGGAAAGCTGTCATTTTACATAGCTCCTTGTCAACTCAGGACAATTGGTGTAGTTGGCAGGATATACAGATATACCAGACCAAAGTATGAGCTGAGGTTGGAGAATCCGTAGGGGAAATCCCGGGGTGGCCTTCTCCCTGTATTTTGGGAAGGGCTGCCCAATTGTTTGATTGTTGAGGACCTCCATGTGAGTACAGGGTCACCCCAAAAATGCTAAAAGGAATAGAATATGTACTCTGAAAACAAAAGATTATGAAGTTTAACAAACCTAGTGAGTGCATTGCCACAGCTATTGGGTGGCTGTTGTTATGGGCAATACAGTTAGCTACAGTATTCTGTCTTGATAGACATAAAAATCCAAAGATTGAAGTAGGAAAACGGATGGAGTGTGGTTCTGGAAAGAAGAATGCAGTATCTCAATTCTGCCAAGATGGATTTCTAAAACTCAGCAGCTGAACCAGCAAAATTTCTTCTCTGGGAAACACCTCCAGGAACAGACAAAGAATTTGTATGCATCGTTATCCCATTAGTCATGTCGGAATTATATGACTAGGAAAATATGCTACTCTATAGAGTAGAACCAAAGATGATAAAAAGCTTAACTTTTCAAATGGATAATTGACATTTAAAAGGAATAAATGTCGAGTGTAGGAACTGAGGAAAAGTCCTTCAACTTTCCTTAAATGCAAAGTTGAGAAAAGCCAGTGCTTCCAAACACAAACCTTACTACTTAAGTCAATTAGACCAGGATTAGATGAGAAAGGTAAGACCCCTTCACCCACCCCTCAGGGATGGGAGACATTCTTAAGGAATCAAAAAGTCCCAAGGTGGTGCTGGTCTGTGAGGAGTTGGGTTGGACTCTTCATGGAACTGGAAGGAAGGTGGGTGGAAAGAGCAGGTGAACTCTGGGAATTTGCACGTCTGAGGAAAAAACTACAACTTTGGGAATGTTCTTTTGACAAATATGGCAAGGGAGGGTTACTGGTATGTAGTGTTGGATGAAGGGGTCATACAGGACAGGGCACATCTGGGGCAGGCTTCTATGGAATATATGTGTTCATCTTGTCACAATGTATTATATGAGTGGGTTGAGACCCACACAATAAATAGGAAAATATTAAACTCCTATCCTGGGGAGTCATGTAATGTTCTCAAGTAGAGGAGTAAGAATTTCTTGAGAATATAGGCATTGATTAATAAAAGAAAACACACCAATATGTCAAGCCCTCAATATTATTGCAAGTAAGTATGAATCTTCTTCTTCAAAAATTGAAACTTAGTGGTTACCATAGATCCCAAGGGGAGGGGGAAGGAAGAATAGAATAGATGGAACATAGGTCATTTTTTTTTTTTAGGGCATTAGAATTGTTTGGTATGATCTCACAATAATGGATACAGGCCACTTTAAATTTCATCAAAATTTATAAAAAGTGTTTGATCTGAAATGTAAATCATATTGTAACCCATTGACCATGGTTAGTAGCAATGCTTCAATATTTGTACATCAGTTGTAACACATAAATGTATCATCCCCATGTAAAACATTATTAATAGGGGAGAAGAGAAAGAAGGAAGGGTGTTGGGTATATGGGAATCCCCTATATTCTCTACATGACTTTTTGGTATCCTAAAGCTTCTTTGAAGATAAAATGGGATAAAAACAAACAAACAAACAAAAAAAAAACATTAGACATAAGACATAAGAAAAAACATATATTCCATGGAATATATGGAAAAAATGCCACTATACATACAAGACAACAGATCTTACAGTGATGAAAGACATAATGTCTAAAATAGTTCTTTTTATTATTTCAAAATATTTTCAATTTTTTTTGTATTTTATATGTTATTTTTAAAACTATCATTATTATTTCATTTTCTCATTATTCTTATTTGGTTATTTTCTTGGCATCATCTTTGGAAAGGTTTTAGATCACAGAATGGTCATAACTGTGGCAGGGGAAGAACATTGGTGCAGGGTGTCAGTGCGGGGGATGCATGGGAAGGGGTTCTTCTGGGGCATGCCTCTAAGGCATATGAATATGTAAAAACATCATTGGGCATTGCCACAGTAGGTGGAGATCCACACAATAACTGAAAGAATATCGAATTCCGATCCTGTGGATTTTTGCTACATTATCTAATGGTACAATAAGAATCCCCCAAGTACAGGGATGGTGCCTAGTGAAGGAGGACAGACCAATGCACCAGGCACTTGATATTGATGGTTATACTTATGAAACTTTTCTTTTGAATTTGAAACTTAGCCTAGTAGTATAGGGTGCCTAAGAGTTACCTCTTGAGGGCCTCCTTGATGCTCAAATGTGGTCTCTTTCTAAGCAAAACTCAGCATATAAATGCATTACCTTACCCATAGTGTGGGGTATGACTCCTGGGGATGAGACTCCCTGGCACCGAGGGATTATGACCAAGCACCAACTAGCAATGCACCTGGAAAAAGACCTTGCCCATAAGGGAGAAATGGTAAATGCAAATGTGTTCTTATGGCTGAGATTTTAATGTGAGTTGGGAGGTCATTCCTGAGGTTACACTTATGCATGTCTCAGCAGGATTTCATTGACTGTCACAGTAAATATTGCCTGTAATAGGTGTGCTTCTGAGGGCTCTATGGATATCTAGACACTATAGACAGGGCAGATAGCTCAGGAGTTTGGCACCCTGCCAGTGGGCCTTATCTTGGAATTTATGCTCCCCAGTGTGACAGAGTTGGACTCATTTGTGGTTTCCCTGCACAGGGCTCTTCTGCCCCTTCTAAATGAACCTATAGTTAATACTATACTTGATAGGTATGTGTCCAAAAGACTTAAATCTTTGGTTTGTACATGTGCCAGTTGTGACATGAATCTAAGTGGAGTCGAAATACCTACTCTCCAGTTCATTGGACTCACCCAGGAAACTAATAAAGTGATGGTGATGGAAAATGCCCTTTCCAAGGAAAAGAGAGAGTCTGCAACTGCAAGCAAGATAATACCATACATCCGCCCCCTTGAATCTAAGTCCCCTCTCAATTAGAGGCAGAGTGAGCATCACCATCCCCAAATCTTCAGTATTGGGGAATGAACAATGGACTAAATTAGACTTACTATTATTCTCCTATAGACTTATTGCTTTGAGAGAAATGGAAGAAGTTTTATCATTGATGTGGAGGCGGTGGCCACCAGAGATTCTGAAGTGAGGGAGAGGGAAAAATAGGTGTAATAAGAGGGCATTTTCAGGACATTGAAATTGTCCTGCATGACATTGCAATGACAGGTACAGGCCATTATATATTTTGTTATAACTTATAAATTTGCATGGAACAGAGTGTAAACTCTAAATGTGAACTATAATCCACAATTAGTGGCAATGTTCCAAAATGTGTTCATCAGTTGTAACAAATGTACCACACTAAAGAAGGATTTTTAATGTGGGAAAATATGGAAGGGGAGGGAGTGGGGTATATAGGAATACCCTATATTTTTTATGTAACATTTTTGTAATCTAAAGTTTCTTTAAAATAAATAAATAAATAAACAAACAAATAAATGTAAATCTATCCTTGT
>JAQZBX010087746.1:0-12830 GCA_029593785.1 Cabassous unicinctus | reverse complement strand
CACCAGGGGGTGGGGCTCAACGCCCTACTGACTGACATGGCCCAATCAACGCCCTAATCATAATTCAATCATGCCCAGATTAACAGATCAGATTACAGACATGATCCAATTATATTTTTGGAATTCATAATTACATCAAATTCCCCAACGGTTACACCATTCTATTATTATTATGAGTTTGAAGTGGTGTTTCACTGTGGCTTTTACTTGCATTTCCTCAATGGTCAATTATATTGAGCATTGTCTCATGTGCTCATCGACCATCTGTACATCCTCTTTGGAGAAATATGTATTCAAGTCCTCTGCCCAGTTTATAGTGAACCCTTTAGAAACCTTTCTCATTTCTTTCTGTGCATATTTTCCCAGTATTTTCTTTATGGTTACCACTGGGCTTAAATTTAACTTCAATAGCATATACAATCAATTGTAACAAATGTACAACACTAATGAAAGATGTTTATGTGGGAAAGTGTGGGAGGAGGGGTGGGGTATATGAAAATTCCCCATATTTTTAATGTAACATTTATGTACTCTAAAGCTTCTTTAAAAATAAAAAAAATTATGAAAAAAAAAAAAATAGCATATACACACTATGTTCCTATACCCTCTGTCTCCCCATCTATAGGTAGGTCCTGTTGTAAATTCTATATTTATCTACTGTAAGTCCCAAACCATTAATTTATCATTACCTTTTATGCATTTGCCTTTTAGATCATGTGTCTTCAGTCAGCTGTCTAGTGTCCTTTCCTTTCAACCTGCAGAACTCTCCTTAGCTATTCTTGTAGGGCAGGTACAGTAGTGACTAACTCCCTCAGCTTTTGTTTATCTGGGAAGGTCTTAATCTCTCCTTCATTTTTGAAAGACATTTTTGCCAGATGTAGAATTCTTGGTTGGCAGTTTTTTGCTTTCAGCACTTTAAATGTGTCATCCTACTTGCCTCCACGGTTTCTGATGAGAAATTGGCACTTAATCTTTTTACATGACACATTGTTCTCTCTTGCAGCTTTCATAAGTCTCTTTATCTCTGTCATTTGTCAGTTTGGTTATACTCAAAATGTATCACGCCATTACTACTTGCCAGGCACTGCTTTCAGTGCTTTACATGCATTAACTCCTGTCCCCCACACCCCTGCAAGGTAGGTCCTGTTCCTTACCCTTTTATAGGTAAAGAAATAGAGGCACTCAATGCTTAGATAGCCTGCCTACGGTGCACAGTCAGGAAGTGTTGGATCCAGGAGCTGAACCTGGCTGCCTTGGCCTTCGAGCCCATGCTGCCAATCACCACGCTGGCCAAGCAGAAGAAAGCGCTGGATGGATGCAGTGAGGTCAGACCATGAAGGGTCTTCAAGACAGACCAAGAAATCTGAACTTGTGATCAAAGCTAAAACTCTGACGTGCCTTTTAGTTCAGCCTCTCATCACTATAACTTACAGGGGTTCTTATTGTAGGCTCCATTGGTGGACCTCAGAAAATTCTGAAATCTGTAGCATTTTTGTGTATTTGTATCAAGGTACATATTTCTAGGGAGAGGTTCTAGAGGTTTCATCAGATTCTCAAAGAGATGCATGTCCTCGAATAGAACCTTTGGAGCGTGAATACCAATGGGTTAAGTCCCTTTTCAGCCATTGAGTCCATATATCCTTGGGTGAAACTCAAAGCCTATTCTGTCATCTGTAAAAATGGAGATAATAATATCTACCTCTTTGTATTAGTTGTGAGAATTAAATTATATATAATCATTATAAAGCATAATATACACAAGTTAGAATATACAAAAGTCAATACAAAAAGTATAAAGGACTATACAATGTCATAAAACAAATAAACTTGAGTTATGATGATGACATCCATGTTTTAAAATTTTTCCAGCAATATGGTGAATTAGATACTTGAGTGACCCTCCTGATGAAAAAAATTAAAATGTATAATTTCTTAAAAATTCTTTAACTATGTTGCTCACAGCCATGAAAGTACGCAATATGCCAAACCCCAAAGTGAAGCTTGAAACCAGTATCTATAGGGAGAGGAAGGTAAATGCCAAAATTGTCTCTAACCCTCAGGATGCCTGCCAAATTCTGGAAAATTTAACATCCTCCTTTCATGTCTGCCTAGGATACATGGAGAGCAGGAAATAAATCCCAAGACCTCTCCAAGATGGGAACTCTACTATGGCACCACGAAGGGCAATAACTAGAATGTAAGAGCTAATGTGAAATAAACCCTGTCATCCAGAAGGGAAAAGGGATGAAACTTTCCTATAGGAAGGGGGAAAATAAGTCAAATAAATTAAAGTCTCCTTTATGAATTCATGATTTACAAGCCAGTTCTCTCATGAAATCCAAAGTCAAATCCCATTACTTATGTGATTCTGCAATCCTCAAGCAGAGATTTAATTTAAAGTGCTGCGGGTTGGCAATACCAGCACATTATTGATAGATATAAATGAATATTACCTCTAAAGGAACTCGACTTCAACACAAACCTCAAATAATTCCCACAAATTTCCAGGCAATATGAGCAGTTTGGTTATTGGTAATAATAAAACAAAACAAAACAAAAACAAATAAACAAACAAAAAAAACATGAGGCAACAAGACACCATGAGGAAAATCGAGTAGTAAAAAGGACAGCAGAAACAGACCTTCAAAGACGGTAGGTATTAGAATTACCAGACAGAATATAAAATAATCTTGTTTAATATATTTAAAGAAATAAAAAGGGAATTTGAAACTGTGTGAGAACAAGTAAATTTGAAAAAGAACCAAATATACTTTCTGAAAATGAAAAAAATATGCTAATTGAGATTTAAAACTCAGTAGAGAGATTACTCAGGTTAGAATTTCTGAGGTTACCATTAAAAAATTAGACATAGAATCTATAACTTCCAGACGAGTAGAGGGAAAAAAATCAATCCAAAAAAAAAATCTCTATAAATGGGCTAAATTGTCCAGTTCAAAGACAAATATTGTCAGACCATATTAAAGAATAAAATCCAGCTATATGCTGTTTGTAAAAGAAAGATCTAAAACATAAGTACAAACAAACAAAAAACATAACACAGATCAACAATTTTTGAAAAAGAAGTACTAGAGCAAAAAAAGCTGAAGTAACTATATTAAGGCAAAAACATCACTAGAGATAAAGAGGGACACTACATAATGATAAAAGTTCATTTAGGGAGATAACATTTCTAAATTAAGAGGCTGCAAAGAGAATTTGGCAAATCCACCATAGTGGGATATTTTAACACATCTGTCCAGAATTAATAGATGAAGTAAACAAACAACAAAAATTCAATAAGGACCTTGAAATTTTGCACTGTACAATTAATAAGCCCTATCTTGTTCTGGTGATCTGTTTATCCCTAAGTCAATACGTTACTGTAGAAATAACATCATCCTTGTCACATAGCAAATGTCAGCGAGATCAGGTATGGCATTAGCGAGTACAAGAACATGTACATTGATACAAATACACAAAAATGCCATGGATTTCAGGAATCTCTGAAGTCTGCCAATGGATCCTACTATATGAACCCCTTCAAGTTGTAATCTGAGAGGCTGAACAAAAAGGCACATCAGTTTTAGGCTTTGATGACAAGTTCAGATTCCTCAGTTTGTCTTGAAGATGCTTCGTAGTCTGATCTCACTGTATCCACCCAGCACTTGCTTGGTCAAGTCAATTAACCTCTGTGAACCTCTGTTACCTCTTCTGAAAAGTGGCCATAATGATAAACTACCTTTCCAAGTTGCATGGAGAACCAAATGAGCACCAAGGATGTGAAGATATTTCATCAACTACAGGAAGCAATATAAACGAAGGAATCACTGTTCTTACTGGCTAACTGGTGTTGCAAAGCCCTATCTCAAGGTAAATGGCCGAGTTAGTGGCAACCAGGCTGAGGCTTCCGGGAGGGTGAAGCCTGCCCTCTAGTGGATGGAGCCCAGAGTGCCTTGCTCAACCACAATCGGACACACTTTGTAGGTGTCTTTGGGTAAACCACTCCCCAATCTAAATCTATATCCCCCCAATTCCACGGACTTGCTTCACATAGACATTTTAAGGTAAGGGGGTGGCAGGATGGGAGTAGCAGAGACTTTGGGAAACAAAATGATCACTGCGGCCTCTGCCTCACAGGGCTGAGCTCACCTAATCTCAGGGTCTGTCTTGATAGGGACAGTCACTAAAGGGTAAGCCATTCACCATTAGTCCCACAGTGGGTCACTTGGACGAAGCCTCCACCTTCCGGTGACCAGTCCTTTTTCAGTTCATTAGGGATGGCAAGGTTATCCTCTCTGCCTATGGTTTGAACCTCAGTAGCCCAAAGGGAATCAGACAGCACATAGAGTCTGGGCCCTTTATGCCACAGCCAAAGATTTCTTCTTAGCTCTTTCCCAAAGGCATTTGAAATGTATCAAGGCTCCGGAACTAGTGGGTGCTTAATGTGTGTTTATAGAACAAATGGTGAAGGGAGGAGGTGGGAAACTACATTTCAAATAGAGTAGAAATTCGAATGGGATCTCAGAAGAGATGTTGGAGAGATGCTGAATTGTTCCTGGAGCCTGGATATGTCCTAAGATAATATATTTGCTGGTGTCACCAGTTGGGTTCTCTGAAAGCAGACACTGGGACAGAGTTTGGCATGCAAGATGTTTATTAGGGAATGACATCCGTGAAGGAAAGGGGCAGGAAATAGGATTGGGCAGAGGAAGAAGTGGAACCGTGGTGCAGGCCCAGCAAAACGTCAACCAGCCTGGCACGGAGCTCCGAAGTGAGCATTGTCATTGGAATGGCAGGGCTTTTATAGCCCACCTCATTCAGTCACTGCATACAGACCGCCCTGGGAAGGCCCTGACCTTGGGTACCGGGGCTCTCCTGCAGACTCTGAAGGAGGTGTCAGCTGCAGGGGGTCTGCTGACTGCACTGCCCACCCGTGGGCAGCAATTCCTCCTTGAAAGCAAACCACCCTGGGGCTGCTCAAACCCCCTCCCCCCCATATATATTTAAGGAGCAGCTCTTTCAGGATTCCAAGAGGCCTCCTTTCCTGAGGGGAAATGTTTGGAAGAGGAATGTTGGTGGGACATACTCCAGGCCCCTCCAATGCAGTTGGTCTCAGGGCTGCAGCCCACTCACCATCTCCCTCCTTCCCATCTGTACCCAGCTCCTCTCATGCTCAGCTACCACTGCTGCTGGCACGGTCCTGAGCCCCTGGCACCTGTCCATTTACAGTCACGACTGGCAAGAGGATACCAAGGGGCACTGAAGGAGATTGTCTGGGATCCGCACACATTCTTCCCTGACCCCATTGTGTAACAGCAGCCTTGCCCACCCTTTCTTTTCTTTTCTTTTTTTTGCTTTTGGTGGACAAGACTGAATTCAATTAAAAAATTTTTTTAAATTTATTAGAGAAGTTATAGGCTTACAGAAAAATCAGGCAGAAAATACAAAGATCCCATATACCTCCCCTCACACAGTTTTCCATATTAATAACACTTTGCTTTAGAGGGGTAACTTTGTTACAATTGATGAAACAATTTTATTATAATTATACTGTTAACTATAGTCCATGGTTTGCATTAGGGTTCACTGTTTGTGTTATACAGTCCTATAATTGTTCTTTTTTAAAGTTTTTATTCTAGTAACATATAAAAAACCTAAAATTTCCCCTTTTAAGCATTCAAATATACAATTTGGTGGTGTTAATTACATTCACAATGTTGTGCTACCATCACCACCATCCATTACCAAAACTTTTCCAACTCCCCAAATAGAAACCCTGTATGGATTAAGCATTAAACCCCCATTCCCTACCCCCATCCCAGCCCCAGTAACCTATATTCTAGCTTCTGTCTATGAATTTGCTTATTCTGATTATTTCATATCAGTGAGATCAAACAATACTTATCCTTTTGTGTCTGGCTTATTTCACTGAACATGCTATTCTCAAGGTTCATCTGCATTGTCGCATGCATCAGAACTTCATTCCATTCTGCAGCTGTATAATATTCCACTGTATGTAGGTACCACATTTTGTTTATCCATTCATCTGCTGATGGACACTTGGATTGCTTCCATCCTTTGGCAATGGTGGGTAAAGCTGCTATGAACATCGGTGTGCAAATATCAGAGTCCCTGCTTTCAATTCTTTTGGGTATCTACCTAGGAGTGGGATTGCCGGGTCATATGGTAATTCTATACTTAACTTTCTGAGGAACCACCAAACTGTTTACACAACACTTTCCCTGTTTATAATCCGGGTCAATTACCCCTGCCTTGACTGCTGGGCTCTGATCACAGGGAGCTCAGGGTGCCCAGGCCGCAGTCAGAGCTTACAACTCAATGTGACCCTTACTGGCAAAAGTGTGCCCTCTTTGAGTACCAGGATCTCTAACTCTGCAGAACCTGGAGTTGCAAGATGGGGAACACATAGTCTCCCAGTAGGTCACTGGGAGCAATGGTTAAGTGGGGGCACTCCTACTTCCACCTCTTGGTGTGTGGACCCCATCCTCCTCCTTTTGGTGACACAGTGCCATATAAAGATCTTTGACTTAGACCAAGCTTTTGAGCAAGTACTGCCCATCAGTGCCCACGTTAGGCCAAAAGGCCAGAGCTGTGTACCCCCACCTCCCTCAGCCACTGGATGTGGGGTGGACACGACTGCAGAAGAGGAGGCAGACCCTGAAGGAGGGGACAGCTGCAAGTGTCTGTTGGCCGCACTCCCCACTGGTGGGCGGCAGCCCCTCCTTGGAGGTGTGCTAGGACTGTCCATGTCCTTGTGAAGGCCTTCTCCTCAGACTTGCTTTCCTCATGGTCCCAAGATGCCTGTAATAGCTCTGAGCATCACGTCTAGGCACAACATCTAGTGGAAGCAAGGGCCATTTCTTCCTGTGTCTCCTCGACAGCAAGGAAACCTTTCCCAGGACTTTGCAGCAGACTTTCCCTCATGTTTCACTGGCCAGAAACAGAAAATGTATGATTTTGGAAAGGCTTCAAGGGCCCCCAGTTTAATTTATGTCACCCTAATCCCCAAAACCCTCTCAAAGACCCTCCCTAGACTCCTCCACAGTCTGTCTAGGGCCTCTTCAAAAGTCATTCATTAAGCAAACCTATTGCGCACCCACTGTGTCCCAGGCACTGTTTTAGGGGTTTGGGATGTATTAGTGAACACGGCAAAGATCCTTGCCCTCATCAAACTTACATTCTAGTGGGGAAAGACACATTTACAAGCGTAAACAAGCACATTATTTAGCATGCTAGAAATGTGATGAGTTAAAGAAGAAGGAGGAAGAGGAGGAAATTGTGGAGGAAAGAAAAAGAAAAAGTAGACCAGGTAAGGACTGGGAACCTGTAGAAAGTTCCTGCCATTTAATTATTAGAGTAGTCAAGGTGTTACTGTAAAGACAGCTGTTTCCAACAGAAGGGCCCGCCCCAACCAGTGCTACAAAGGACAAACACATCTCCTAGCGAGACGGTGATTTATTTTAAGTGCACAAGCAAGGAGCTGGGGTAATCTTCCTCAAACCAGCTCAAAGCGAGAATGGGAGTTAGGGTTTTTGTAGGCAAAAGGAGAAGGGAGAAGAAAAACAAGTGATGCCAAGGGTCTTGTGAGGAGGGTACGTGCAATTTCTCAGTCCTGTGTTGTCTCAAGCATGCTCAATTTGTCCTTGATTTCAATGGTTACTAAACCACAGTTTAGATATAGTTGTGCAGGTGCAAGTTCCTCATGGCTCTTTCTCAGCCGACCACTCAAGGATATCAAGCTTTCTGTCTCTCAGAAAAATCACAGATTTATACCATTCTATCTGGTTTTGCTTTGAGACGTGATCTTATTCCTGCAAGCAAAACTGAGAAGGTCTGGTTAATATCCTTCAGGGAACTAAGTGCAAAGAGTAAATTCCTAAAATTGGATTAATAGAAAGCCAGCTCAATTAGTTTTAGAATTTTCAAAGCTGCTTAAGTGAAGAACTTTTAATAAGCACATCTTCCAACTATCAAAGGTAGACCTCGATGAGGAGCAATTTTAACATTTTAAAAGAGATGAAGGAGTCAGCATAGATGATATCTAGAGAAAAACCTTTCCAGGCAGAAGGGTCAAAGGCACTAAGGTGGAGCATGGTTGGTGTGTCCAGGGAACAGCAAGGAGGCCGAGTGTGGCTGGAGCTATTGCAGGGATTCAGGCAAAAGATGATGGTGACTTGGACCAGGGCAGTAAAAGTGGAGCAGGGTAGAAGTGATCTAATTCCAGATTTATTTTGAAGATAGAACCAACAGATATTGCTGATGGCCTAGATGTGGATGTGAAAGAGCTATATCAAAGATTATGCCGAGATTTTGGCCTGAGCAATTGGTAGGATAAGATGAGGAAGGATCAATTGAGGAGGGGAAGGCAATGGTATAAGATTTGTGGGGAGGGGAGATAAATCAGTAGATTCGTTTTAGATGCTGAATTTTTGGTCCCCAGTTATTAGCATCAGTTCAGAGCAAATGTCTAGTAATTCCTAAAAGGTCTGGATTTTCCCTTTCCTCAGTACGCAGCCACCCTGTTAAATGTCCACAGACCCCTTTAGGGAAGGCTTGGAGGAAGATTTAGAGTATATGCTGTTGGCAGTGGTGCAAGGTCCTTCCTTAAGGGTACTGGCCTCCCATTCAACCAGGGATTCAGGTCTGTGAGCTGGCTTAGACCTGGGAATGAGCTGAGAGGCTGAGCCTCTTCATTGGGCCAATGATTCAAGTTAGGCTCCTGGACACAAGACAGGGAGGTTTTCCTGTTAAATAACTCAAAGAATCTTTTAATAAGCTTCTCGTCTCTTTCATTCCTAGGGACAAAGATCCCTGCAAGTGAAGACATTCTGATAATCACTTCATCCTGCAGCAAGTTAGGGCAAGAGGCCCGCGTTGACACTGCTGGGTCAGCCCTGCCACTTATTCTCTGCTCCCCTAGGAGCATCTCTACTGAAATCAGGAGCCCACCTCAGTGGTGGCCTCTTCCAATTTACCCAGACTACAAAGGGCAGCCACCACAAACTTTTTTTTTTTTTCCTACCGGGAGGTCCCGGGGATTGAACCCGGGTCCCTCCATATGGGAGACGGAAGCCCAACCATTTGAGCCACATCCGTCCCCCAACAAACATTTTTTTAAGGATACAATGCTGCCCTTGATAATGTGTTTCTCAATGCCAAGTGAAGGTCATAACCTCTAGGCTTTCTTGGGGAATGCACTTGGTGGGATGAGGGGGGATATGAAATTTCATGTGATAAATGCTCTATGTCCTGAGGCCTTAGCACATTAGCCAGGGAGATGTTGGCACTTCTCCCCTATTGAATATAGGTCACTTTGAGAACTAGCTTCAGTCAACCAACCAAGTAAACTATTAGGGCTACTTTCAACTGCAAGAGGTAACACATTAAATCCAGAATCTCTAATAAGGGCATGTGTATCAATAAACTCAGCATGGTCCAGTGTTACCTTCTTTACTCCTTGGCTCCACCCCAGATCTACTAAATTAGGGTCTTGGTGGATGGGGGCCTAGCATCTGTCTTTTTAACAAGCTCCCCAGGTAAACTTGATGTAGCAAACTGGAATCCACCCAAGGAACATTATTGGAGAACTACTGGTCTAATCCACTTCCCCCTTTCCTGCTTTTTAACAGATCAGAAACCTGAGGCTCGAGAGAGGAAGTAACTTGCTCCAGACCACGTGTGAGTTAATGGCAATGTCAGGACGAGAACTTCGGCCTCCAAGCTCCTTATGGGACCTTCTGCTGCTTCCAGGTCAGCTTTTCAATAAATCAGCCAACCTAGGACGTTAATGTGAACATGGGTTGCAATGGTGAGTAAACTGAGGCCACTCGTGTCCAGTGCTGTAGGCCTCATGAAGAAGGTGACACTAGTTGTGGAGAGAATGATGTGTTTCCGCCAGCTTTACTTTAGTCACAAGTGACTGGAAAAAATATATGTATTGGCTTACCCAAACAGTAAAGACCAGGTGTAGATTTGCTTCAGACATGGCTGGATACAGAAGCCAAAGTCATCAAGGTTGGATTTCCCTCTCTCCAACTTTCAATTCTGTTTACTGTCTGTTGACTCTGTCCTTGGGCAGGCTCTCCTCTCAGGGCTATTCCTTCCAGGTTCTCACACAGCAGAGAAGAGAGAGAATCTTTGTTTGGGCAGTCCCCACAAAAGGCTCATTGGCTATACTTGTGTTACATTCCCATCTTTAAATGGACTGCTGTGATCAGAGAAATGTGATAGGCTTTTTGACACAGGCTGAGGTCAAGTCCTCCACCCTGAATCAAGTTACCCCACTTGGGAAGCACAGAGAGCAAGTGTGGGAAAAAGATGGCCAAGATCAGGGTACGATTGCCAGAAGAAAGGCAAGTAATTGCTGAGTGGCAAAAGCCACAGATGTTCACAGAACAATGCTCAAGCAAGAACAATGGGGAAGTTGATGATGGAGAAGGAGAAGGTGGCAACTATAACCCTGTGGTGTTGGTTGTAAGGCTGGGGTGATATGACAGATGGTGGTCATAATGCTCACCTTTTGGGGTGTCGGCCCAGACCTCCACCTCCACCTTCTCTAGGAATTACCCACATGAAAGGGTAGGTCCCCACAGTCAGGCTCGATGTGACACCACACCTCCTCAGCCATAGTTCAGTACCTTCCTTGGGACTGGCTATAGAGGGGTCTCTGCCCTTTAAAGGGCCCCATATATCAAAGACACAAAAAAAGTAATTCACTAAAGACCACATGGGCATCGTTACTCGGGATCCAGGGCTCCACGCTGTCCAGTGTGAGCTGTAACCCTCAACATCTCTTCTCATACCTAACACCCTCCAACCCTGGGGGAACGCTCCTTCTGCACATCTCTCACCCTGTGTCCTGGAAACAAAAGATTACTGCATCCGAATACCATGAAGGTCTGTGCATCAGGTCGCTGCTGACCCTGGAGGCAGAGACTGGAGCATGGTGACAAAATCACCTAGGTAAGAGAAAAGACAAATGAATTAACTCATCAAATCCTTCCTCTCTGAGGGCAAGGACGCTGTAGAGTCACCCATAGCGAAGCTTTGTTTTCCAGTAGAGCTGAGCATCCACTTTCTTGCTTCACTTTGAGTTCCAATTTGTAGCACGATATTTGCAATAGTAGCATATGATGGCTGAGGAACATTCTGCAATATTAAACAATGTAGATTACCCTTAAATTTGTAAAAGAAGGCTAGGCACAATGTGAAGGGAGCATAATTCCAATCCTTTACATTTACTATTAGAAATCTAGACATTGCTGTATGAAATGGTGAAAATTGTGATATAAGAGAGAAGGATTTATATGACAAATATCTTGTAATGTTTTCTGTTTTAATGATAATTGATCAGATGCACCCCTTCTCAATGTTTGAACATGGTGTATATAAAATTCATATTTCATCTCTAAACTTAAGTATTGCTTTAAGGATTTTATTTTCCATTTTAGTTGCTATCCTTCAGCAGAGCATGGTTTCTCCCAATTGAATTTTTTTAATCTAAAAATAAAAAAAAGGGCTAAGAAGAGTTTGTCTAATGAGTACTGTCAATACAACACAAATTAGATGAGACTTTTGATTATAGAAACAGTAATTTTGCTAAAATCAAGGCCAGAAAAAGAAAAATAAATTTTATGAAAATAAAATAATTTATGAATTATGCACATCTTTAATTTCATACTCATTCAACACTGCTGGCCTTTGACAAAACATGCATCCATGCTCAATAATAATTAATAATAATTAAATCCTGTCAACTTTGCTATTTTACTGACTTTCCATCACGTGAAGAGCCACTGCATTGGGGAGCAGATGTAGGTCAGTGGCTGAGAGCCTGCTTCCCACGTATGAGGTCCTGGGTTCAATCCTGGGTACCTCCAAATAAATAAATAAATAAATGAGCCACTGTGTTCCATGAGATACTGTTCTTTTCCATGTATTCCCATTTTACTTAGTCTAGATTGGATGTTTTTTGTCCTTGAACCCAACCTAAAAGCACCCTGGCGATGGAGAGGCTGCTGAGCTGGTGGAGGTGGCCCTCAACCCAGGCCTTGCTCAATCCAGGACACTTGACGCTGCACTTGAACCGCCAGAGCGAGCAAGGGCGGAGGCGGGCGACAGAGAGCAGACTCCCGAGCAGGTGGTGGCCACGGCCCCAGCTCCGCCCTCCAGCCTGCCTGCTTCGCCTCTCTTTGCCTCCTTTTCCTCACCTGTGAAATGGGGGTGATAATAGCACCCACTCCGCGGGAGGCATCGGAAGAAGCGAGGTCCTGAGTGTAAAGCACCTAGGCGCGGGACTGGGGCAGAGTCAAGGCTCCCTAAGCGCAGCTGGCTCTGTTAGCTAACGGGAGGCTGCGAGCTCTGTCACAGCAGAAATCCTCCCGTTCTTACGTTGCTCCCCAGCAACAGGAAGGCGCTCGGAAAAAATGTTTAACGACCTCCTCCTCTCCCTGTCCACTGTCCCTGGGCCTCAGCCAGGGCTGGGCAGTGGGGTGGGGGGCCCTGGCTCCGCACGGGGGCCACACCCTGCAGAGGGGGGCCAGGCTGCTGCTGTGGCTGAGATTCTTCCCTAAACGGGAAGTACCGAGTGAGGGGACGACTGCTCTCCTCTCCGCGGGGCTCACGCAGGCGGCGGGGCCCCTCCTCTCACGGAACCCCACTACCTCACCGAGCCCCTCCCTTCTCGGAGCGCCATCTCTACTCTAAGCCCCCTTAAACCTAACCCTTCTCTCACTCTGAGCCTACCTCCTCCCAGCCCCTCCTGGAACCCACCTCCTCACAGAACCCCCTCCTCTCCTCTCTAAGCCCCC
>JAQZBX010087745.1:0-12824 GCA_029593785.1 Cabassous unicinctus | reverse complement strand
GAACCAGAACATTGAAAATTGCCTCAGGATGACTTTAAACTGCTGGGTTACTTAGTGTTCAGATAGCTCTCGATTCTCCATGCTAATGATGTGGCGGCATTGCATAAACCAACTTTAGCCATTGGTTTCAGTCATAACTTCATGAATTCCTAATATGTAGCAGAATTGATTTCTTTTTTCCCCACTAGACTTCTGAAAATATTAATAAATTACCTAAAGATACACAAAGCAGAAGAGAAAAATAAAGAGAAAGGATAATACACAAATTGGGAAATCCATTCCTGGTAACAGATGACTGCTTCTTGATTTAGAGAATTAGTTAGGTCTCATGAGAGAGAAGTCTGCAGGGAAAAAAGAAAAGCAGAAGTTTAGGATAACGTTTTGCGGATAACCAGGAGGTTGAAATGTTAATTTAAAATAACCAAAACAAACATTCTAGAATAAGATGCACTATATTTTAACTTCTAGAGCAGGGGTTCTTAACCAGGGGTCCATGATCTTGAATTGAAATTCAAAAAAACTTTATTCTTGTGGGGATGTGTTGGTGCAGGTGTGATATATTTATTAAATAATACACAGTACAGTGAAGACTTAGTAAGGTGTCTGTGGTTTTCACCTGACTGGCAAACGGGTCCGTGGAACAAAAAAGGTTAAGAACCTGTGGTCTAGAGACCACTAAGGTGATAATTTGTTGCCAGCATAAGGCTTTTTCAAACAGATTTCATAATAAAGTTTCTCCCTTCATCACCATGATATAAGTGAACTGCTTGCAAATGTGTCATGACTGGGGAGGGTGCAGAACTGCTCTGGACTTCTATTTGAAATGTTCCCCTGCACGCCCACAGACAGACTTGCAAAGTTTAGTTCAGTGCTCAGTCCATGAGCTCAGGGCTCAATTCAGTGCCAGGTCAAGTGAGTCACTTCAAATTAGGTGCATCTGCTCACCTACCGTTTTTTTCTGTGATAATATACAGTTGTGTAAATCTCAATGACTATGCCATCATGCTTTTATAATGTATTAGATATAATGTATAATGCAGGTTATTAAATTCTGAAATAAACAGATTCTGTTTATTAAATTCCAAATTAAAATGACTCTCGCTGAAACAGGACTTTAAGCTTAAAAACAAACAAACGAACATAAAACGAAAACCCTAGTTGAGTAGAGACGAGAAAGAAAACAGTAAAAGGTTACACAGTTTTGTCTTCTCAATTTTGTGCACTCATTTGTTTTGGTAGACTACCCGTTTATTTTGGTGGATGTAAGGGGGAATACACTACAAGGGGCCTTTTAATATTAGATCATGCCCTACACACACACACACACACACACACACACACACGATTCTGAAGATAAACAGGGAAATTACAGGCGTGCAGCTGTTTCAGGTCTAAGAAGTCCATTGTTCTGTTTGGAAATGTAAATGGAGTACATTTGAGCAGAACCTGGCCTCTGTAGATTTGGTTGTCTCTGGAAGAAACATTAATTTTTTAAATCGCTCTTTGTTATAGATTATTGCTTGTGCTCAGTTTTCTCCTTCAGGCAGTTGTTTATAGGAAATCTGAATCTGAGCTCATAGGAAATGCTGGAAACATTAGGGTGCTTAAACCTCACTGTAGGACAGGTGAAAGAGGAAATTTGATGCCTGATATGAGGCGTTATTTAAAATTGAATAATCTGAATGTACCATGAGTCCACTGTTTTGTTGAGTCATGGGGCAGGACCACAGCGTTGTGGGTGGGTTTTCCTTAATAAGAATGAATGTTCCCACCTCCCTGATCCAGACAGAGGTTAGGCTGGGGGCAGGAAATGAGGCAAGCCTTAGTGTGAAATGTTGCCCCAGAAAAGTATTTCTCTCTGGGTTTGTTGGCAGCTTGGTTCAGATTCCTGAAGCATGGAGACAGCCTTGTTGCTTAAGTGTTAAGTACAAAATCTTGAAGTCATAGGAATCTTGGTCTGCTACTTGGTAACAAGTTGTTGAAACAGTGTTACTCAAACTATGGTCCCTGGTTCAGGACAGGCCAAGAA
This sequence comes from Cabassous unicinctus, assembly GCA_029593785.1. Lineage (NCBI taxonomy): Eukaryota > Metazoa > Chordata > Mammalia > Cingulata > Chlamyphoridae > Cabassous > Cabassous unicinctus. The sequence goes on along the minus strand of JAQZBX010087745.1, from coordinate 10,795 downwards.
ATATGTTACCATGGTGATGAGAAAAGTACAGAAATGTAGTGTTTAGAAATCCTTAGAGCAGATTGATGGAGTAACGTTATGTCTATTGAGTCTAATATATAAATTGAGGTTTGTATTTTTATAGCCTTTTCCAAATCAATACTTCCACTTATTTATTTTTATTGTATTTATTGAAGTTTTGGTCCATGACAGATTGGAAATAAAAAACAAAATGATCCTTTACCACAAATAGTTTGTGAGAGCACTTGCTTTAACATCTTTACTTAATTTTCTTATCTTGAAATTATCACAGATTTCTTGTAAATAATAAATGAGACAATATTTGGAAAGTGCCTAGCCTGATACCTGGCTTTTAGTTGCCACTCAATAGATGGGAGCTAATTTTAGTGTATATACACTGTTACTATTTAAGTTGGGACTTAAAGAATGAGGAGGAATTTACTAGATAAAGGAGGTAGGGATCAAAATTAGAAGGAGGGAACAGAATATAAAAAATATGAATTTGTGAAAGGGCATGCCAATCTGGCTGAAAACTTGAATGAGCAGATCAAAGCTATGTATACTAAACTATAAGGATGGCCATTGTGTGCCCTGGGGTTTGACGGCTAGTTTTGCCCAGTTCTCACACCCATTCTCCTTAAAAAAATATTTTAAGGTCCTCGAATTTCCAATATATATGATTCTTGTATTTGTCCTAATTTTAGTTCTGAAAATATGTTCACTATGAATATTGGTGGTTTTTTACTTTCTCATCTTGGTGAGATTCAAAATGATGAAATATGTACCCTGTAGTTCATTTTTGTATTTTGTCAAATGTGTTCAGATGCAAAACAAAACGTGCTAAAAGATTATAAAGGATATATTGTATCTAATTAAGAAAATTAAATGTTTATAAGCATTCCAGGATACTTTTCATTTAAGCAATTGTCTTCATTACAAACACTTCTAAATTTCAGACCCTTGTGTGACGTCTTGTTGGAAGTAATTTGGTATTCATTATATTAAGTGAGAGTGTGCCCTTGAAAGCAATAAATTTGTCTTCTAACTAGCCCTTAATTACTTTTCATTACTAGAACCATTTAGAATTAACGAGGTATAAGTGCAGATGCTCTCCTAGTCTAGAAATTGGCTTAATAACATTTTGCTTTTCTTTCTTTATGTGTCACTACAAACCTATGATGTAAGAAATATGCCAAAATTATCAGCTTTAAAACTTTTGACTCTTAATTCTTTGTTGTTTTCCCTTTTCCTGCTGAGAGAGCTTACCTAAAAGTTTGAAGGCAGGTTTCACTTGATCTTTGGATTTTCCCCTCTCTAATTTAGACTTTCAGCCCTTTGAGTCACATTCTCCTCTGATCTTTAACAAAAACCAAATTAATTTCTCATTCTTGTTAATGAGTTATGGTCTCTGGTTTAATGTTAGAAAATGATCTTCCTTTAGAAAAATTCTAAGAGCAGCACAAGGGATCAATTAGCAATTGTTGGGGACATGTCACCCTTCTATGACTACACAGTTGTGCTATTTGATGTTGTGTAATTGGCATTGTTTTCATGACAAAATGTGACTGCAGATGGTGGGCAGCCAATTCTTCTTGAAATGAGCAATTGTAAGATGGCCTGAGTTCTGGAAAGCCCTCAGCCAGCACAATAAAGCAGTTATATTATTTTACTAGGACAAAAATATTGTGATTTGGACTCTGAATGACTCGAATGAATCAGAAGCTTCCTCTCATCTGTATACTACATATAACAGGCAGATTTTGCTGAACAGTCACAAATTGTCTACTGAAATTAAAGGGTATGAAAATTAAAGTGGCCAATTAAATGTGAATCATCACGGTTCTCAGGACAGGTACTGACTGATCCAGTCTGTAAGGCAGGCAGGCTTTGGGGATTACAGCAAGTCATTTCCCCTTTAATTCAAAATGGAATTGAAACAGAAATCATAAACAATGATTTGTGTAGTGAAAGGCCAGTTCCCTGCTAGCCCTTACCCTTGCTGTTTCCTTGCTTGCAGAATGCTTCGTTTGTAATTTTAAATGGCCAGCTCCTCCTAACGTTCTTTTTCCTCCCAGATGTCTCCTCCTTGGAATGGACTTTTCTCCTTAGGTTATCTAAAATAATATTCTCTTGCCCATCGCTCTCTGCTGTTACTTTCTTCATAACTCCTACCATCAGGTGAAATATTCTCATTTACAAATAATATGCTTACTTGTCTGTTGTCTGTTTCCTCTGTATAGACATTACTGTGTGGGGACAGGGATCTTGTTTTGTTTTGTTTTTTTGTCTCCCCAGTCCCTGGGGATTTCTGTAAATAAATGAATGAATAAAACAAAAATTAAAATTGAGGGGGACGTAAAGCAAAACTGATCTCATGTAACTTTTTGAAGTAGGCACAAGAAAATCCATTGATTATTTTATAAAGCTTTTTCTTACAACTGCTAAAATTTCTATGGTCATTCCTCTTTTAACAGTTTTTGAAATGAACAATCCTTAGCACTAGGAATCTAAGTGAATAAAGGTAAGTGAAAAGGAAGGTAAATAGCTGATTAGTAGAGTATTAGAGCTATTGGTAGTACATGACGTTTCGCTAAAGTTTTGCTAAACATATATATATATAATTTTTTCTTGTAGGAATTTGCTTTAAAAGCATTACTGTCAAATAACAACAACAACAACAAAAACCCAAGAGCTTTCCTTAAGCAGGTACACAGAAATAAACCCATTAACCATAATGCATAACAATCTGTTGTTATTTTCCTCTAGTTGGGAATTTAAGCACAGAATAGTATCTTAATGCTAAGGCATGGGGGGATTTGGGGATGCCATTATCATCTTATATAACTCTCCATAAAATATTTTTCTCAGTATCTAGTATTTGTTCTGAGTCAAATCCTACTATTCAATATATTTAGCCTGTACTTAGTCTTTATTGATCCTTTTTTTTTTTTTCATAAAATAGAGAAAAATCAATTTTCTATTATGTTTGTTAACAGGTAGAGTAATATTGTGGTAGGAATGGCAAATAAAGCAATTGATAATTATTTGCTGAGATGTTCAATTTAATATACTAAAGGGAATCTACAAATAAGATAATAAATCACCACTTGATCTATATTAGTACTTCTGTTTATCCTGAGCATCCCAACATATCTATGTGTGGATTCAAGTGTAAAAAATTTAAAGTAATTTTTTAGAGAGCAAACAGGCATCTTTAAAAATATTCACATTTTAAATTTCTAATTTTAATATGTCTCCAGAGTACATGAGTTGGGAAACAAAATGCATAGAGATATGAACCGTTATTAAATTAGACCAGGGAATCTGGCATACAAGTGGAGGTTAACTACTTCTGCCCACCATTTAAATACAGCATTCTCAAGTCAGCCACATTTAAGTTTCTGTCATTCTTCAGCTTTTGGCTTATTTAGAAGCTGAAGCTTATATAATTTTAATGTTCAAGGATTTATACTGTTTGTTAGTCCTAAATTCTGGAAAACAACATAATGCAGAAAATAATCTGTTGCATAGTCTTGCCATTCTATAACCAGACTTTTCATTTTTCCAACATAGAGAAAAACTGCCCATCTACAACAGGAAATTAAGCAGAGGACATTTGCAGCCATTTATTTTATGCACCTGTTAAACATCCATTATGAGCAGATTGTCACTTGGATGCCGAGAGTTATGGAAACCAGATCACTACTCTCAGAGCTTAAAGTCAAAGAAGACATATATACGAAGGCTTTGATGGCATATGCAATGATTAGGAAAAAGTCTCTAAAGCCTTCCTCACAGGAGAGGGAGCTTTATGAGAATATGCAGTATCTATAAGAAAGTGATCTATATGGGTAAATAAGTGGTAGAATTATGTAAGTAGGATGGGGCAAGAGAGTGCACAAGGGAGCCATTTAAAAGCAACAATGTTTATTATTATTATTAAAACATAGGTGCATTAAGACAATTACAACTAAAATTTACTTGTAAAAGTAAAACAGGCTAAAGTTATTATTGTCATTGTCCTCAGCCTGTTAAATAAGATATACTATGCACTTTCGGTAACTTTGCCTTGGAGAGCTAGGGAAACTGAAGACAAACAGAGTCAGTAAAATTTGCACAGTGTCCTGAAATTTAAGATCAAGCATTGTCAACATAAAGTAGAAAACATAAACCTCTGGTGTCTTGCTTGGTACTGGCCCTACCATGAGACAAACTTAAGAGGTTGACCAGGTCATCTGCAACTATGGTGCTTCTTCTGCCGGAGGTTGACCATGACCTAGAGCTGGTAGGGGAGAATGAGATGGCTCTGTCCTCTTTAATCAACCAGAAACCTGTACTTTGGGCTGCTGCTCTCTAGCCTGGCTGTACATTAGAATTACCTGGTTTAAAATATTGACGCTTGAGCTCCATCTCAGAGATTCTGAATTAATCTAATTGCTCTGAGGTGGCACTCAAAACATTGGTTAATATTTATAAGGTTCACCAGATGTTTCTAATTTGCAGGCAAGATGGTTAATCATTGTCCTAGGCAAAGAAAGGAGACTGACCCTTCCAAGTGGAGGGACTGGCCAAGACTTGATCTTTAAGAAAATCTTTAAAGATATCGTTTCAGGACTTTCCCCTCTCTGACACACCAAATACCTTGATGTGTATTTGAATCTGATTTCCTGTAAGTAAAAACATTCAGGGCATTGGGAGATGAGGCAGTGGAGAGCAAGTGTGTCATTCACACTGGACTTCACAAGCTAGTGGGAAATCCACTTTTTGACCAAAGAGCCTAATGCAGAACAAATCAGAACATTTGTTATTGAATGTTGGGAAGTGATAAAGGACATGAAGATAAATGTATTTCAGTAATTATAAATTTTCATTCTTATGAAATAATCACCAGCAAAAAAAAACACTTGTGCACATTCATTTGGGCCTGTCAGAGAGGAAGAATGTCTTTATTATCAAACAGGCTTTGGTGTTAAGTGTTTTGGAGTCTGTGGGACTGTTCCAGATATTAGAAGACTTCAGTGAAATACAAATGAGAACCATATTGTAATATACAGAGTCTGGACTTCCAAGCACATGTGTCTACAATCTTGACCAAATCCTTGTAAGGGAAAAGCTGCAACTAGAGTTTTAAGATGCCTAGATTTGGGGATCTGGAAAATATTAGCAGACCAGGGAATGAACAAGACCATTTGTATGTAGTCTTTTCATAACAGCTGGAGAACACTCCTGCCTCTCCACCACAGGTCCGCTCCACAGCTGCAGGTTTGTGTTGTCACATTTGATCCTTTACTTGCAAAGGTGGATCAGCCAGCTGCACACACTTTAAGTTTGAGGAGTAACAGAAAGCCCCAACCCCAAATATCTACCTTTGCCCTTCTCTGCTGAAAAATTCCAGTGATGTACAAAGGAAGGGTATGGGTTGGAAGATGTAGGTTTGAGTCCAGGGTCTGTTGCTAACCAGCTAGTAAACTTTAGCAAAGTGTTTAAATTCTGAGCATCAGTTTCCTCAAATTTAAGATAAACTTAATAAAAGATCCTTGCCTTGGCTAGCTCCCAAATTATAAGAATCAAAATATATAATTTGTTTGGAAGAAATTTAGTGTGAAACATATAAAGTATTGTGGGATGGAGGATATCAGTATAATTAAGGCATCAATACTATAAACTCTCCTTTAAAGAACTATCATGAGACTAGTAACCAAGTCACCAGCTATCTAATGCTGTATACCAAATTGCCACAAAACTTTATTATGCTCATGAATTCTAAGGAACAGGAATTAGCAAAGGGCTTACCCAGGCATGTATAGATCTTGTGATTGCAATCAGCTGCAGTCATCGGAAGGCGTGAATAGGCTGGAGGATTTACTACCAGGGTGGTTCATTCACATGGCTAACAAGTTATTGCTGGCTGTTGGTTGGCCTCTGCCCCTCCTCATATGGCCATAAGGCTGCTTGAATGTCCTCAGATTATGACAGCTGGTACTCCTCCCCCCACCACCCTCAAAAGCAAGCAATCCAAGAGACTACAATGAAGTTGCATTACCATTTATGATCTACTCTTGGAAGTGACTCACCATCCCTTCCACTTTGAGCCCTGTTCAGAACAGAAGGTTATTATACAAGAGTGTGAACACAAGGAGGTGCGAATCTTTGGGGACCATCTAGGAGGCTGACTACCACACTCAGCTATTTATATATTTTTTTAAAAATTAGATTATCAAGTTCCCTCAGACTGAATTTGAAAAGGAAATGAGAAAGAAAATTCTACCTGAGAGATCTGCCCAAGTAAAACAGACTTGGAAGTGCTACCACAGCAAGGAGCCCAAGACAAGAGAACACCTAGAGGACAGAATAAAACACATTGTAGAAAACCTTGAAAAAGAAAATGGAGGAGTAACGGAAATAACCAACACTGTATTGCACAATTTTGTTAGTACTAACCTGCCTCTCAAATAGCTCAAAAGTTGTCCATGTTCAAGGGTCTTATGACTGAATTAGACTTTTAATTGAAGATAAAATATCTGTAAACAATTAGCTATCAGGTAAAGATAGCATGTGTGTGAATATTTGATCAAGCAGGCTGCACTAATGATTTGCCTGTGTGTATTCCCAGACCCATTCTTCTTCCTTCCCTTGCTTTTCTCTGTATTGCAGGCAACTGGTCCGTGCCAACTCTATTTCCCAGACCCTCTTGCCAGTTGGATTCTGGCTTCTTTCTATCAATGGGACACATTGGTAAGAGATTGGAGGGTGGGACAGAGGAAGAAACCAGGGTATTTTTCCCCTCTTCCCTCTACTTTAGGAAGCATCTCCAGCAATAACTGATCTCCATATTTCCAACTCCCACCAGACAGCTGCTGTTTCTGTCATCCTAGCTCCTGTTGGACAGCTTTTGTCAGGGTTTTGCTTCCCATGAAGAGGCATTGGCTCTTGGGCTCTATTAACCCTACCTCCTCCCTTAAGTTTCCTGCTATTGCTATTTTATGTTTTGCCTCACTATCTCCCGTAGACCTTTTACATCTTCCAACACCCACTATAGACCTAACTGATGTGGTTCTGTTATCCTGACTGATAATGAAAAGTAAGTGATCATAGATGGTCCCAAATATTGCTCAAACCATGGTACAAAATGTCAATTGAATTAAAATTATGTATAATAATTACGTAGTCTAGGATCTATATTAATGTGTAGAGATTATGATACATCTATCAAAAGAATGGGACAACCCCTCTTGATTATCAGGGATAATGCATATGTAAGGTTTGGGAGATGGTTGGAAGAGAAGGAAGGGGAGAAGGTTGAAAGGCCAGACCAAAGTTAAATAATTATAACTTAGCTAGAATATGTTAAAAACAAGGTGCTACAAGGCCTCAGAGGATTAAGACAACAATTTAGCCTCAGGGACGAGGATGGTGGGAACAGAGTAGCGAGTTTTGAATAGGATCTTAAAGGGTTAGTAGATTTTGAAAATATACAAATGGGCTTAACAATGTTCTAAAAGTAAGGAAGAGCATATGCAAAAATTCAGCAGCAAAAAAAGATGGGAAATTTACATTTCACATAATGGAGTGTCTAGTTTGACTAGACTACTGGAAGAATAGCTGGAATGGTGAGTTGGGTCCAGAGAATTGATATTTGTGAATTCCAGTTTCTGTTTTTATATACCTAGTATATGCCTATAACTAGTAGAGAAGTGACATCTCTGTTTTATGTGCAACAATATGATAACAGGAATTTTGCTTACTGCCCATTCTGTAGTGCCTAATAATGTGGTTGGCATATAGTAGGTACTCAATAAATATTTGTTTTTTTTTTTAAAGATTTATTTATTTATTTATCCCCCCCTTGCTGCTTGTGTTTGCTGTGTCCATTTGCTGTGTGTTTTTTCTGTGTCTGCTTATCTCCCCCTTGCTGTGAGGTCTTGCTGCATCAGCCCACCGCGCCGCGCGGGCCGGCCTGCCCTCATAAGGAGGCCCCCGGAAGCGAACCCAGGGCCTCCCATATGGTAAAGGGGAGCTCTATCGATTGAGCCACACCCGCTTCCCATAAATATTTGTTGAATGAATTAATGAATATAAAGATCAGGGCACCCACTAAGTGAAAGGCATTATGAAACATTTCACAAGACAAAGCACAGCATTAAAAAAAAAAAAACATTCTGAGAGCATTATCAAGATAACTGCCAACATCTCTCAAATGAAGCACATGAGTTTGTGAGGCTTTGAAGATTATTTGGTACAATTCCTTTTCAGCATGGTCTAGACTTGGGTTCAACAGGATTCAACACTTATTTATCCTTTAAAAAATGTTCATACTAAATTGTGGCCCTAAACAGGGGTTAATGAATCTTCAAACTGGAATGTCTTTCCAAACTTACACAGCTGCTCTGAGTAAAAACACCAGGCTCCCAGATGCCAGGCTTGTGTGACAGAGCTTTGGCACCAGCTGAGCTTGCTATTCATTACTCCATGGTCTCACAACACACCCGGAAAACAAAGCCCTATAGATGGCTGGTCATTTCCCTGGCTCATGAAAGAGCAAGGGCCCAAAGAGCAGTGCTTGGAAGAAATCCACCTGTGAGTAGGGACTTTTAATTGAAATCTCAAATACATTCTTGAGCTCTGGAATGCTACTTTCTGGAGCTATTGCTATTCTTTCCCCACTGGGCACATACTTGATCAGATTTTTTTAAGTATGGGAAGTCAGTCCATATATGCTGCAGCTGGGTAAATGTGGCTACAGTGAGACTTTAACAAATCTTGCCTCTGGGAGATCATGGATGCTTGCTCTAGACCCATCCATTCAATTAGTGACATTTAGTTTTGTCTCCAAGTTCTAACTTGGTCTGTTTTTAACAAGCTGGTACAAAAAAAGGCAAACAAACCCTGTAACAATGAACCTGAAGAATGATTTGCATTTTTTGTTTGTAGGGGGAATGTCCATTTATCAAATGTATCAAAAAATGGCATTTTTTAAAAACAGAATTTTTCACCATAATGGAATTTGATCTTTAGATTGCCCTTGACATGAGTAGAAAGAATAAAAAGGTGACATTAATAGTTGTGTCTACCATGGAGGAGAGAAAAAAAAGTTTGGATGGTGGTTACTTATTAGATTGTTGCTGGAGTTCTGTATTATATAGCACTTGAAAAATAAAGATTTTTTTTTCTATGAAACAGTGGATAGAAAATGGTAACACTCTAGGGATAGAAATGAGGAGATAATTTTGTTTCTTACTCTTATCTAGAACCAAAGGCTTTTATTTGCCAATGGCAATGTTTGGTTTGGCAAGTGAAAGAAGCACAGAAGATGTTACACTGAACATGGGTCCTGGCGAGATTGAGAGTAGAGCAACCGGTTGAGATTCTGGAAATCCAGGGCACAAGAATGTTATGGAAACCTTAATGATGACCACGTGGTTCCTCTTGTAACTAATCATCACATATGGTCCTAATTAACACTATAAACACCTGAGATTTGTCTGAGGCAGGCTCTTACATATCTTTATATAATCCCCATATCTATTTCAATTAAACTTCTTTCCACAAAATGTGGGGTTAAGTAGGATGTCGAAAATGATTGCCTGTTCAGATTAAGAGATACTCCCAGGCACACTGGATAGAATACGCCGTGTTATCAGCCTGAGTCTTCTCAAAGCATGGACGAAATTTGATCTATGTATAGAAGGAAGAATTTATATTTTATCAAACTTTAAAATCTTAAAATCCATAGCAACACTGTGTGATTATCTTATACTTTGGTAAGTTGTTTCAGTGTATGTAATTTTTCAAAGTACATTTAACATTAATTTCTATAAGGAAACTAACATGAGGTGTATATACATACATATATATATATGGAAAGAGTTTGTACCAATTTTAAATAGTTGTAGTCAGAAATAAATGCAACTCATTTCTGATTTCAAATCTGTTGTCAGTTCTCATTTTTTATATATTTGTTCCTTATCCCCCTTGTCCTATTGTGTTATCGATACTTTGTTAGTTATTCTTATTTTACAAGGACCTTATTTTTCAGTGAAAATTATGCTTTCTCATTATTTTTGGAAAATTGAAGCGATACAGAAAAATACACAAAAATTTTTTTTAAAGTCCCATTACCCTGAAATAACAACTATTAATACTGAATTGGACATTAATCCTCACATCTTACTCTAAATTAATGACAGGTATTTAAGGCTGGGTTTCCCAGACTTAGATGGAGTTTGGGGTCCAAGATTTTTTTAAGGGATCAATACCTGTGAAGGGAAAGAGGGATAAGCTAAGTTGGGAAGAGGGAGAAGTCAAACGTGATACAGGTCCAAAAAGGGCGTGGCCAGACCAGAGGGAGTGTCCTTCCAAAGGTCCCTTATGGGAACTTCATGTCCCAATTCCATCACAGAACGTAAGCTGTCCCCCAGAGGGGCATGATACGGGCAAGCTGTCTCTGTGTAGCAGCAGCCAATCCCAAAGTAGCTGACAGCCACAGGCTGTCTGCTGACTGCATTTCCCTCAGCTGGGCAGTGAGTCCCTCCCTGGAGGGCAATCTGGGCAGTGCATCTCCATGCCCACCACAGCAGGAATCTATGTCAGTCTGCGTTTGCAGAAACATGGCCAAAACACAATTCTTCAAGTAGTGTTAGAAAGTCCAGGAATTAAATAAAACTTCTTCTAAAAGTAGCTTATGTAACATCTGGCAAAGCTAACTTAGACTTTGTTTCCCATCTTCTTCTTGTTAAACAATTGCTTTAGTAACCTGATTGCCTTGTGTTTTTAGAAACTAATCCCTGTTACTATG
>JAQZBX010087744.1:0-12829 GCA_029593785.1 Cabassous unicinctus | reverse complement strand
GTTTATTAATATTTCTAAGTACTCATTTGAAGTTTCTTTAGCATCCTTATTTCTACCAACAGTCTCTTCAATGCAATCTAGGCTCTTTCTATGAAGGTTCTCACAATTCATTCAGCCTTGCCCAATTACTCAATTCCAAAGCAATTTCTGCATTTTTGTTTTGGTATTTGCAGTAGTAGCATTCCACTCTAGCAATAAAAGCTCTCGTACTGTCCTAATGTGCTTAAGCATAATGCCATGAATTGTCTTAAAATAGAAATTTATTGGATAATGGTTTTTAAGATAAGAGAAGTCCAAATCAAGGGCTCATTACATTGGAGCTTTCCTCCCAAAGACTGGCATTCTGTATCTGGCTGCCTGTCATCCATGGTCCTTGGCAATTCTGTTATGTGACAATGCATTATCTTCTAGACTCACTTTCTTCCAGGTCCTGTTGATTTTCACTTTATGGTTGTTCCTTCTGTTGCTTTTTCTCCATCCGAATTTCATTCTGCTTATAAAGGACTCCAGTAATAGGATTAAAGTCCATTCTGATTGAGTTGGGTAAAATCTTAGCATAAGTAACCTCACCAAAATTTCCTATTTACAAAGGATTAGCACCAACAGGAATGAATTAAAATTAAGCACATGTTTTTCTGGGGTACATCACTACAAACCACCACAGCATGTTCAGTGGTGACAAAGACCCTCAGTTTTTACTTATCTGTGAATGTCTTACTATCTCCCTCATTTTTGAAAGATGATCTCACAGTAATAAGATGGTTCATTGACAAATGTTTTCTTTCAGCACTTTAAATATTTATCACAGTGCTTTTTTGGCTCCAGGGTTTCTTATGAGAAATCAACACTTAATCTTTTTTTGGACCCTCTTGCTTTTCTTTTGCAGCTATCCTAATACTCCTGTTTTCATTGATATTTAACTCTTTGAATATTTTGTGCCTGGGAATAGTTCTTTTTGAGTTTATCTTGTTTGTGATTTGCTTGTCTCATTGAATGTGCATATTAAAGTCTTTCACTAATGTTTTGCTGTTATTACTTTCAATATTTCTGCTCTTCCTTTCTCTCTCTTCTTCTTCTGGCACCCCTATAATTCATATACTGGCATGCTTGATTATAACCCTCAGATCTCTTAGGCTCTGTTCACATTTTTCATTACTTTTTCTTTCTGCTCCTCAGCCTGAATCATTTCACTTGTCTTCTATATGAGTTTGTTCATCTTTATTCTGCCAGCTACAATCTCCTGTTGAAACTCTCTAGGGAAGTTTTTATTTATTGTTTTTCTTCAATACCAGTATTTCTGTTAACTTAATTTGTAAAATGTTTATCGCTTTATTGAGATCCTCATGTTGTTCATTCATTTTTTCCTGATATCCTTTAGTCCTTTCTCCATTATTTCCTATACCTCCTTGAGCTTGAGCAGCTTATGTTTAAAGTTTTTGCCTGGTATATCCAAAGTCTATTCTTCTTCTTTGATGTTTTCTGGAATTTTATCTTGTTGATTTCAACCAGGCATCATTTTCCATTTCTTTGTCTTGTAATCCTCTGTTGAATAATTTACATATTAAGATTTGAAAATGTAATCTATGGAATTTAGTCCATGATCTGTCTATTCCTTACATTTTTATCCAGATGGTGATGTGACAGAGATTTTCTAGAGTGCTAAGACTTAAGTAAAAGAAACAAAGCAATATATACAATACCTTTCATAGTCTTAGCAAAGTAACTCTGCTTCAGCTGGTGTTCTGCTTCAGAGTTTAGTCCTCTTGTCAAAGTCAGCAGAGGAGTATATGAAGTGCAGTTTTCACTTGTCTTCTCTGAACCTGTGTCTTTCTTTTATTTATTTTATTTTATATATTTTAAAAGATGCTCAGATTACATAAATGTTACGCAAAAATTACAGGGATTCCCATGTTCTCCACCTTCCAAACCTCCCATAACCTCCCACAAAAACATCTTCCATTACTGTGGCACATCACCTGCAATGGATATACACATCCTGGGGTCTTGCCACTAAGCATGGACCATAGTTCACATTGTAGACCACACTCTCTCCCACACAGTTCTGCATGTTATATGCTGATGTAAAATGGCCTATATCTGTCATTGTAATGTCACTCAGGATAATTTCCAAGTCCTGAAAAAGTCCCGGTATTACAACTGCTTTTTCCTCTCCCTGCCCCAAAAGCATCCAGTGGCCACTGGCTCCACCTCAATGTTGTAATTTCTTCCATTGCTTGACTCACAATATGTCTACAACAGAATACCAGTAAGTCCACTCTAGTCCATAGCTCTTCCTCAATCCTGAGGAGTCTGGGATGGTGATGTCCACTCCACCTCCAAGTGAGAGGGGGCTTATATCCCATGGATAAGATGGATGGGATTATCCTGGATGCAGCTGCAGACCCTCTCCATTCCCTGGGATGGCCGTTGTCCATCATTGTCTCCTCGCCAGGTGACTTGGATGAGTCCATTGAGCTGTAGAGTAGGAGTTGCAACTCCACCAAGATTCCAGGCACAGCTGACTCGTGGGCAGACCAAAGGTTCCAGTGTCTGTAAGTACACTTACAAACTCCAGCACCAAGTATAGGTTTGAATAGAAGGGACTTATGGACCATTTGCAGGGAGGACTTATTTGAGTCCAACTCTATCACTCTCAGGAGCACAGATTCCAAAGTATAGCCCACTGACAAGGCATCAATCTCTGGAGCTATCCCACCCCCCTTATATAGGACGTGGGTGCCTCCAGAGCTCTCAGGAACCCCTCTGTGTGGGGTGATATCCACTTTGGTGTTCTATGAGATCCTACTGAGGTGTGCGTAAGCGTTAACTCTGGCATGACCTCCCGACTCTCTTTGAAGTCTCTTAGCCATAGGAAATCATTTGTATTTATCCTTTCCCCCTTTTATTCAAGGTCATTTTCTTGTTGTATTGCCAGTTGGCACTTGTATTCAATCCCTCATTGCCAGGGAGGCTCATCCCCGGGTGTAATGTCCCACGCTGGGGGGAAGGTAATGCATTCATATGAGTTTGGCTTAGAAAGAGGCCACATTTGAGCAACAAGGAGGCTCTCATGTGTCTTTCAATGGGCTTGTGATTTCATTTGACCATAGGAAATCCCTCAGTTACAGAATTTTGAATATCCCCTTAATCCGTATGAACTATACTTTCTCCCCATCTTGAGTGGTCTATTGTATGATTTAAAGTACGTAATCCTTTGCCTCAGCCTGTTTTGACTTAATTGCTATCCATAACATGTGTCTGTCTGCAGTGCAAGTACTGAGAGAACCAGCCAAAGAATAATTTCCTAGTTCAGTCTGGTTCATTCTGTCATCCTAGACAGGCATGCCAAAATATACATAGGGATTACTCTGCCACCCCTGGAACAAGACCAAGGATCCACAATGGTAGCACAGGAAGGCTCCACACCATTCTGTGAGAGGTAGGGGAAGGGCCAGCAAGGCATCATGAGTATCTCCTACCATTTTATAAAGCAATATTTGCCCAATTTGTCACCTGCACAGTTACTACAACACATTAAATGTTTTTTTGTTTGTTTGTTTGTTTGTTTGTTTGTTTAATTCTAAGGATATGACTTTGTAAGTTTTTGCTATTTGTTCAAAGAGTCTCTGGAGCAGCACGCCCTAGAACATCTTATACTTACACCTCAGTAAACTGGAAACCCATATATAAGCCTTTGTAATTTTTTTAATTTTAATTTTTATTTTTTTAAAGATTTATTTATTTATTTATTTATCCCCCCCTTGCTGCTTGTGTTTGCTTTGTCCATTCACTGCGTGTCTTCTCTGTGTCTGCTTATCTTCCCCCTGCTGTGAGGTCCTGCTGCATCAGCCCCCCACGCCGCGGGCCCTCCTGCCTTCACAAGGAGGCCCCGGGAAGCGAACCCGGGGCCTCCCATATGGTAAACGCGTGCTCTATCCATTGAGCCACACCCGCTTCCCTGTAATTTTTTTTTAAAGAAGCTTTAGATTGCATAAATGGTACATTAAAAATGTAGGGGATTCCCATATGCCTCACCCAATAACCCTCTCACAACTTTCCCAAATAACATCTTCCATTAGTGTGGTACATTTTTTACAAATGATTAACACACATTGAAGCATTGCTACTAACCGTGACTAGATTACATTATAGTTTACACTCTGCCACACACAATTTTATAGGTTATGACAAAATGTATAATGGCCTGTATCCATCATTGCAATGTCATGCAGGACAATTCCAGTGTTCTGAAAATGTCCCCATGTTGCACCTATTTTTCCCTCTCTCTGCCCTATGAACCTTTGTTGGCCACTGCCTTTATATCAATAATAGAAGTTCTCCAATTGTTAGAATAATAAGTCTATAATAGAATAATAAGGAGACTACCTTAGTCTATTGTTAATTTTCCAATCTTGAGGATTTTGGGGTGGTGATGCCCACTCTGGTTCTAATTTAGATTGTGCTTAGATCCCATTGAGCAGATGGATGGAACTGTCTTGCTTGCAGTTGCAGACACTCTCTGTTCCTTAGGGTGGTCATTTCCAACAAATATGCCTTTTTGAGACAACCTAATTCTGGGCATGCCATTCTTTCTGGAACAGGTATTATTTATTTTGTAAAATTAAATAAGAGAAACAAATTCAATAAGAGAATAACATTCAAGAGGAAAACTGACCCAGCAGAGAGATATGGTGCTTGCAACAATATTTCCAAGTGAAGCAGAAAGAAAGTTAGAGTGGGAACAGAATGTTGTAGTGGTAATGATCATTACTTCCTGAGTCTCAGATATTACTTCTAATTTGGACTGAAACCTTGAAAAAGAACAAAATTCATGTTGCTACCAAGCATTCAGTAATGTATTAAGTACACACACACACACATTCACGCAAGCCTGATCTTTTTCTAATTTACAGAGGAACAAAATATTGGATGTATAATTTATTTAATTTAAGCAATTGACTCACCTCAAAGATTCCAATTTTGTTTAAAGACCCAGATTCAAGTTTAAACCTTTAAAAAAAATGCCTCCATTTGTACATGTGAAATTGTGTTGATCCAAAATGAAGAAACTTCTTTCTTACCATGATCTTACTAGATTGCTGAGAGGACTGTGGTATCATTATAAGAGCAGAAACTTTTACCTAATTAATCCTTAGAGAAATTGACTTCTCTCCACTGTGTTTTCCCCTAAAGTACTCCCATGGCATCTGTATTCTTTCCTATGGTTTCTAACAATAGATTTCTTTGCAAAATTACTTAAGTAATCTATATGCATTTGTTGTCAACAACCTATGAACAGTTATTTTTGGAATGGGGCAAAAAATTATTCGACCAAAATTGAGAGCAAATAAATCATTTACTTTGCTGATTTATTTCCTAGCTTTAATCAAAATCATTTTTGTTTCACAAATGTTTTTAACAGATACTCTAATTCAATAAATTAAACCAATTTATGATGTTTCCTATATATGACTGGATCCATAATAAACAATGAGAATTGCTAGAAATAGACAAACTTCTAGGGAAGTTTTCATTTAGAGGTAGCTAAACAGATGAAAATGGAACAAGGTAGAGGTCTATAAGCCTTCTTTGAAAAACTAAATTCTAATCAGAGTTACCATTAATTTACATTTACCCATCGTTACTGGTTCACGAATAACTTAACTGATTCTGTTTAAAAATCATTTTGTGGATATATCACTAATTTTAAACAATAACTGGGAAAATACACTATATTTTCTGCATACATGTTGCTTCTAGATTAACTTTATTGCTATTACAATGTTATTCAGTATTCTTGCTTTGCTTTTTAGTGTTTCATGAAAAAAGTTCACTAGATTCACAGAAAAATAATTTTTCTTAACTAAGGAAGTTAAAGCTTAGTTTCAAACTTTCCGTAATATCTAGCCCTCAAAGAGTACTCAGACATCTACTATGGGTTGAGACCATCTTCTTTTCAGGACTAAGGTCTTTGTATAATTTTGGAAATATTCCCAATAATTTTCCATGCTCCTTTTCTTAGACATACAATTTTTCCCCATAACAAACTCTAATCTTGCTATATAAAATATCTTCATGCATAGCAGAGACTACTTAGTTCAAGAAAAAACAAGAGGAAGTTGGAACTTGTTCCATTTTTCTTTCTTTTGGAACTGGTCTTCAAACACAAAAGAGAGCATTTCCATAGAAACTATTGAGATCAGATCACTTCTGAGGTTGGACTTCTTAAAAATTACCCCAGGACAATTCCTCAGAACACACCTGAAAGGCCTCCCTTAGTTTAACAAGGCTTCAAAATTAGCTCAGGATCCCTCAGGGTGAACATTTTATCTAGGAAAAAGTGCCTAGTTTCTACTCTCTACAAATTTTGCATTGTAAACTCCATAATTAATCTTTTCCACAGAGACTCAAGTAAGTGTAGTAAACTTTATTTCCCAAAAGGCTTTTTAAAATCAAAGGGCCAAGGAGTTTCAAATAATTTGAATAACAATTTTCATGCATATATGAATGTACATGTACATGCATTTGTGCATGTATATATGTATATATGTGTATTTGAATATAACCTATACTCAAGCAGTACCTCAGAGGTGCAGCTAGCTATCTTACAATATTGAAGAGAATGGAATACAGTCACTGCTTATTTTCAGTGACTATAATGAACACGCAAGATTATTTCACATACAGAAATCCATTGATGTGAAATCCTAAAATCTACTATTAGAGCTACCTCTTTTGGTTGAATACATGTGACCTGCACTAGATCTTTGAATAGGAATTTGAGAGGGGCTGAAATCCACCACCACCCACAGGACAGAGACTGCCTCTGAACTAGGACACTTGGGAATCTTTTGTTAAAGCAATGGCTCACTTGGGTTTCTTTTCAAACTTGTCATACACAGAGCTGTCGTTTTCTCTAATTTCCACTGAAACTTTTTATACACTGGTTGTAGCCCTGCCTTACATATATTAAGCCTATTTTGACCTTCTAAACTTTATGACCAATCATAGCCAATAATGCATTACACTATTAATACGCCAATAATTACTTGTCATGGACTATATGAAACTGTTCATTGAATTTGCTTATGCATATTCTTCCTATAATATTCACTGCTTCTCTCTACAGATAGAATGAAATTCCCTCTTCATTATCCAACACTAATTTATACCTTTTTAAAATATATATCCTATGGTCACAGGTTGAATCATTAGTTACATATATTAAGTACCTATATTATTCAATACACAAACACACAAACATACACACATATTTTTAGCATTTTACCTATAGACATTCGACATGTTCATGCCTCTCCCTGTTACAATTATCAATGATGTAGAGCATCAGTAAATTGTTTTACTCACTTTTGAAACCTCAGCATTTAGAAGAGTAACACATAGCATGTGGTTAAAATATTTGATAAATGAGTAAATGATTTAGTGAATGAATGAAAAAATCAACAAAAGAAACATGGTAAAGAAAAATTAGATCCATTCTATTTCTTGTACTTTTAAAGAAAAGTAAAATTTGGGAAGTTTAAAGGTTTTGCTTGAAAAGAATTCCAAATTAATACTCTGCATATTACATTAGAAAGCTAAATTATAATGTTGTTTCAACATATCATCCATGAAGAGTCTGGAGTTTAAGAGTGGAAGACATATTAAGTAGGACATAATTTGATAGATTGAAAAATAACATATAGATTCATAAATAAACTTATATAGTGTCCTATGGGCAAGATTTGAGAAGGAGGATTGCATGTAATTTCAACTTCAACAGTCTTCAACTCTGACTTGACAGAAAGTATAAATATAAAAAAAAAACATGAAGGGATTTTTATATTTACACTTTCTTTTGAGTCAAAGCTGAAGACCAGTGGTTTCAACTGAATTCCTTCCTTCCTCATGCCACCTGCAGACACTGATAATTTCTATAACTCATATACAGAAAATGTGGGTTGTGAAAAATTCTCCACATTAGATTTGAGTTTTCATATAACAGACAATTTACCCCTTGCAGTTTCTCAAGAATTTCATTTTCTTCCAGATATGAGTTAATACAGTGCGAATCAATGTATATTTCAATCTCCAATCCACACTCAGTCATTCCATAACTGACTGATATTATTTCAAATTCCAGAATCACACGATTAACCATTTGTGAAAGACGTCTCTACACTGTTTATTTAATATGTTCTATTTTCAAATTTGCAAATAAATTTTACATCATTTAAAGAGGAATCTGACGTTGTATGTTCTCCACACTACACAAAATGTTAAGAATAGAAATAAAATAAAAATAAAATAAAAGTAAAAATGAAATATAGGGTCAATTCTATAGTGCTTGACAGATTCATTTTGGAAGATAACAAGTGTTTTCCATATAACATTTAAATCAGGAAACCTCTACAAATAGTTCATTACAAGAAGAGCAAAACAACCTCCACTAAAATATGAGGAAAACAACTCCTTAAATTCATTTTATTCAAGTTAGCTCTAAATAATGATCCTTTGTCATAGTTTACTAATGATGTTGTAAGAAAGTACCACAAACTACATGACTTAAAGCAACAGAAATTTATTGTTTCACTGTTCTGAATGGTAGAAATCTGAAGTCAAGTTTCCAGCAGGACTATGATTTGTCTCAGACCCATATGGGGACAATCCTGTCTTGCACTTATTGGCCATCAGTATTTCTTATTTGGAGAAATGTCTCTTCAAATCCTTACACAATTTATTTTTAAATTTGGTTATTTGTCTGCATTCTTACTTTGTAGATCTTTTTCATATAATCTGGCTATAAAACCCTTATAAGATATATTTGTGCAAATATTTTCTCCCATTTTGTTTGTTGTCTTTCTCCTATCAAAACAATGTACTTTAATGCACAAATTTTAATTTTTATTAATTCCATTTTATCCATATTTTTCCTTTGGGTGCACCTGCTTTTATTATAAAGTGCAGGAATCCATTCCCTACCGAAAAGCCCATTTGAGATCTCAGCATGTTTTCTACAAACTGTCTTACACCTTTAGCTCTTTCTGGTAGTTCATTTATCCATTTTGAGTGATAAATGATTATAAATAATTATGAAGAATCATATTCCTAGAATATAATGTCAGGATTTCCTGGGAGATGGTGTTGAAGTAGGTAGGCAGAGCTCAACTCTCACAAAAACAATAGAGGAAAGGCAAAAATCTCTCCAAGGGAGTTAATTTGGGGATCTGCAGCCCAGGAGAGTGCTGTGCATAATCCAGGAGGGAGAGGGACAGAGAAACAAAGAGGACAAATGAAAACCATGAGCTACTCACCCCTGTGGCAGGGAAAGTTACATATAATCCACCCTCAGGACAAATAACCTTAATAAAACCTTTGGCTCACTGCAGCCAACTGGGTGGGAAGGAACATTCTCCCACCTGAGAGGAAGAAGGGTCTGGGGGAGGGCAAAGAGAGGCTTCTCCTCAGTGAGTGTGGCCACCAGATATTCCTTTGAATATCAAAAAGATCCTAGCCATAACTGAAGTGGCCCTACGGAGATGGAAGGGGGATTTGATCAGGCAGACTGTAACATCCAATCACTCTCAGAGAAAGAGGAACTAGATCAGTGAGGATGTAGGCATAAACAGGAACATAACGAGCCTGAGAGAGAAGGAAGCCAGGAAGGATAGCCAGCAAACTGTTAGAAGTCCATCATGCCTGAGGAAAAGGGGGCAGGAAGATCCAGATAAGCTTTCAGAAAACTACTTAACCTATGGAGTGGGTGTTGCTCAGTGTAGGAAAGCCTGGCTCACATATAAGAGTTTCAGGTTGGATTTTGGGTACCTTCTAAGAAAGGGGATTCAGAAAGTGATTCACCAGAATCTCAGGCACCCATTAGGCACGGTATGACAGGGAAATTATAAACTGAGATTTTGTTTTTAGATTGTTTAACTTATATATTGAGTTTTTTTGTTGTTTTAAGTTTTTCTATATGTTATTTTCTATTAATTATCATTTTTTATTCTTTATTTTATTTGCTTAAACTGGTTGCCTTACCTATGGAGGGAAAGCTGCAGAGTGATTGATTGAACACCACCTGCAGTCTGAGAGGGTTCTTAGGGGCCTAAGAGCGAAAACTGTTTTCTTGGGTAATTTTTTTTTGTTTCCTGTTTGAAGTATTTTCACTTTGTTTGTTTCCTTTTTTCTTTTCCTTATATTTTCTCACTTCTTTATTTCCTTTCTTTCTTTGATTTTTCACTCTAACATTGTTTTACATCCATTCCATCATTTTTTATACATTTTTTCATGTTTCACTTTTTAAATATACTTGTAAGGGAAGCGGGTGTGGCTCAATCGATAGAGCTCCCGTTTACCATATGGGAGGCCCCGGGTTCGCTTCCCGGGGCCTCCTTGTGAGGGCAGGTCGGCCCGAGCGGCACGGTGGGCTGATGCAGCGAGACCTCACAGCAAGCGGGAGATAAGCAGACACGGAGAAAACACACAGCGAATGGACACAGCAAGCACAAGCAGCAAGGGGGGGATAAATAAATAAATAAATAAATCTTTAAAAATAAATAAATAAATATACTTGTAAATTTTTAAAAAGTTACCTCGACTACACAAACGCTACATTAAAAATGTAAGGGATTCCCATATGTCCCACTCCCTGCCCCTCCAATACATTCCAATATCAACAACATCCTTCATTAATGTGGTGTATTTGTCACAATTGATAAACATACATAGGAGCATTGCCACTAAGTGTGGATTATAGATTACATTATAGTTTAAACACTCTGCTGCACAACTTTGTAAGTTATG
The DNA here is from genome assembly GCA_029593785.1 of Cabassous unicinctus. Classification (NCBI taxonomy): domain Eukaryota; kingdom Metazoa; phylum Chordata; class Mammalia; order Cingulata; family Chlamyphoridae; genus Cabassous; species Cabassous unicinctus. The sequence continues at coordinate 2,026 of JAQZBX010087744.1, read as the reverse complement.
CCGAAATATATAATGGCCTGTATCTTTCATTGCAACATCATTCAGGACAATTCTGGTGTCCCAAAAATGTCCTCACATTACACCTACTTTTCCCTCTTCCTTCTCTCAGAACCTCCATTGGCCACTGCATCCACATCAACGATAAAAGTTTTTCCATTACTAGAATAACAATAAGTACATAGAAGAATAGCAGTAAGCATACTGTAGTTCATCTTTCATTCCCCAATCCTGAGGATACTGGGATGCTGATGCCCACTCTGCCTATAATTGAGAGAGGGCTTAGATCCCATGGGGCAGATGGATGGGACTATCCTACTTGCAATTGTAGACTCTTTCTGTTCCTTGGGATGGACATTGTTCCTGATCATCTCCTTGTTAGTTGTCCTCAGTGAGTCCAAAGAACTGGAGAGTAGGTGTTTCAACTCTGTTGACATTCAGGGCCCAACTGGCACACAGAAAGCCCAGAGATTTATGTTTCTTGGACAGAAACCTAACAATTCTAATATAGAGTATAGGTTCAAATAGAAGGTGAAGAAGAATCATGTGTAGGGAAACCAAAATTGAGTCTGACTCTGTCACACTGGGGAGCATAAATTCCAAAGTAAGGTCCACTGGCAGGGTGCCAAACTCTTGAGCTATCAGCAAAGGCTATAGTGCTTGAATATCTCCAGAGCCCTCAGGAGCCCTGCTATTTAAGGCAATATTTACTGTGGCAATCAATGACATCCTGCTGAGACATGCATAAGCATAACCTCTGAAATGGCCTCCCAATTAATTCACTTTGAGGTCTCTTAGTCATATAAACTCATTTGCCTTTACCTTTTACCCATTTTGGTCAAGGTCTTTTTTCAGTTGCATTGTTAGTTGGTGCTTCGTAGTAATTCCCTGGTGCCAGAGAGGCTCAACCCCAGGAATCATGTTCCATGCCATGGGGTAAGTACTGCATTCATATGCAGAGTTTGGCTTAGAGAGAGGCCACACTTGAGCAATAAGGCAGCTCTCAGGAGGTAATTATTAGGCAGTATATAATACTAGGCTAAGTTTCAATTTCACAAGAAAAGGTTCATAAGTACAGTCATCACTATCAAGTTCCCATCAATGGCCCATGCTTTCCCTAGTCATTGCACCTGTACTTGCAGGATTCTTGCTGCCTCCATAGAGAATGTGGTAGAGCTCCCCAAGATAGGAATTCAATATTCTTTTCAGTTATTGTGTGGATCTCCACCCATGGTGACTATGCCCCATGAGCAGTTGAACTCATTCATATGCCTTATAGGTATGCCCCAGATGAACCTTCTCCAATGCATCCCCACCACTGATGCCCCACACCAATGATCCTCCCATACCACAATTGTAACCATTCTAATATCCAAAATTTCTTCAAATATAAGGCCAACAAAATAACCAAATTAAATTAATAAGAAAATGAAATAATAATGACAGTTTTAAAAATATGTAATAAAATATAAAAAATAGTAAAAATTTGAAATAACAAAAGTAATAAAAATTTGCATTATGACTTTCATCATTGTAAGATCTGTTGTTTTGTACATACAGTGACATTTTCTTCCATTTATTCTCCCAGTGTCATATTTTTCTTTCATTTTATCTTCAAAGAAGCTTTAAGTTACAGGAAACTCATGTACAACATATAGAGGATTTCCATATACCCAACATCCTCTCCTTTTTCCCCTTTCCCTTATTAATAATATTTTACATGTGGATGGTACATTTGTTACAATTGATGTACAAATATTGAAGCATTGCTACTAATCATGGTCAATGATTTAAATTGTGGTTTACAGTTTGGATCATATACTTCTATAAATTTTGACAAAATTTAGCAATATATCATTTTATTCTTATTCTTTTGTATTTTTATGATTTTTCACTCTTATTACTTATTTATTTTCCTGGATCTTGTATGATTCCATTACTATTTTTTTTATTACTATTATTCTTTTTCTCCTCTTCTCTCTTTCTTGTTTTATGTTTTTAATATTTTTTCAAGTGATCAAAGACAACT
>JAQZBX010087743.1:0-12831 GCA_029593785.1 Cabassous unicinctus | reverse complement strand
ACAAAATCAAAAGCTGGTTCTTAAGGAAGATTAATAAAATTGACATACCCTAACTTGACTAACAAAGAAAAAGAGAAAGAATATACATATATATAAATAAGAAATGCAGAAGGGGACATCACCACTAACCTCACAGAAATAGAGTATCATAAGAGGATTCTTTGAAAACTTATATGCCAACAGGATGGATAATTCAGATGGAATGGACAAATTCCTAGAAACACTCAAGCAGCCTTCATTGTTAAAAGAAGAAATTGATTAGCTCAGCAGACCAATCACAAGTAACAAGATAAAATTAGTCATCAAAAACCTCCCAACTAAGAAGAGACCAGGACCTGGTGGCTTCAGAGGTGAATTCTACAAACAGTCCAGAAAGAAATAACACCAATTCTGCTTAAATTCTTCCAAAAAATAGAAGTAGAGGGAACATTGCCTAACTCACTCTATGATGCCAACATCACCCTAATATAAAAGCCAAACAAAGATGCTCTGAGAAAGGAAAACTATAGACCTATCTCTCTAATGAAATTATTTACTAAAATCCTCAAAAAAATTCTTGCTAATTGTATTCAAGAACAAATCAAAGAAATTATGCACCATGACCAAGTGGGTTTCATCCCTGGTATGCAAAGATATTTCAACATAAGAAAATAAATTTATGTTATGCACCACATAAACAAATCAAAAGAAAAAAACCACATGAGAATCTCTATAGATGCAGGAAAAGCATTCAACAAAACATAGCACCTTTTCTTGACTGAAAAAAAACTTTACAAAAGATAGGACTAGAAGGAAACTTCCTCAACACAATAAAGGATATATATGAAAACCCACAGCTAACATCATATTCAATGGTGAAATCCTAAAAGCTTTCCCTCCAAGATCCGTAAAAAGACAAGAATGCCTATGTTCACCACTTCTATTTAACGTTGTGTTAGAAGTACTTGCTCGAGCACTTAGGCAAGAAAAAATTATAAAAGTCATCCAAATAGGAAAGGAAGAAGTAAAAATTTCACTATTTGCAGATGACATGATCCTATGTGTAAAAAGCACTGAGAAATCTACATCAAAGCTACTAGAGCTTATAAATGAGTTCAGTAAAGTCGCAAGTTATAAGATCAATGTGTAAAAATTAGTAGTTTTTCTGAACAGCAATAATCAGCAATCTGAGGAGAAAATCAAGAAAAAAAAATCCCATTTACAATAACAGCTAAAGGAACCAAATACCTAGGAAAAAATTTAACAAAAAATGTCAATGACTTATATGCTGAATTTTTACAAGTCTTTTAAGCCCATTCAGCCAGAGCAGAACAATCTATTCAACAAATGTTGCTTGGAAAACTGGATATCCATAGCCAATGGAAAGAAAGAGGACTCCAGTCTCACAACTTATAGAACAATTAATTCAAAATGAAACAAGGGCTTAAATATAAAAGCAACAACCATAAATCTCCTAGAAGAAAATATAGAAAAACATCTTCAGGCCTTGTGTTAGGCAGTAGTTTCTTAAACTTTGCACCCATAGCTCCAGCAACAAAAGAAAAAATACATAAATGAGACCTCCTCATAAATAAACTCTTTTACACCTCAAAGGACTTTGTCAAAATGGTGAAAAGGCAGCCTACTTAATGGAAAATAATATTTGGCAATCACATATCTTTTAAGGATTTAATATCCATGATATATAAAGAGATCACACAGCTCAATGATAAAAAGACAAACAACCCATTTTAAAAATTGGGCAAAAGTCTTGAAAAGAAAATTGTCTCAAAAAGAAATACACATGGTGATGAAACATATGAGAAAATGTTCAACATCACTAGCAATTAAGGTAATGCAAATCAAAACTACAAGATAGCACTTAACAACTATTTGACTGGTCACTATGAAAATGTCAGAAAATTGTAAATATTGGAGAGGGTGTGACAGATATGAACATTTCCTCACTGTTGGCAGGAATGTAGAATGGTACAGCCATTGTTGAGGACTGTTTGTTAGTTCTTAAGGAAGTTGAATATAGGATTGCCATGTGACCCAGCAATACTATGAATAGACATCTGCACACCAATGTTCTTAGCAGAATTATTCATGATAGTCAAATTTGGAAACAACCTAGATGTCCATCATCTGATGACTAGATAAATAAATTGTGGTGTATAGACACGATGGAATGTTATGCAGCATTAAGAAAAAATGAAGTCATGAAATATATGACAACATAAATAAACCTGGAGGACATTATATTCAATGAAGTAAGCCAGACACAAAAGGACAAATACTGCATAATTGTGCTACTATGCATCAAATATATTATGTAAACTCATTGAATGAATAATTAGAATGTAGATCACTAGAAAATATAATGTGGGTAGAGAATGGAATGCTGAGGGTTAATCTGTGCAGAAATGGTTAAAGGGTTGTTTGTAAATCTTTGGAAATCAATGGAAATGGTAAAAGCACACCATGCTGTTTGTGGCTAGCAGAGTGATTATATGGGTATAATAGTGCTTGAAATGGAAAGCCTAAGATCATTTGTATGACTAGAAGGAAAGCTAAAAAATGTAACATGGAAATGTATAACAGTGAAACCTCAAGTATAATATGAATATGGATGATATTTAATATATAAGACTGTTTTTATAAAATATAAATACAAATAAACTAGAGAGAAAGAAACAGAATAGCAGCTATATATGGCAGGGGAAGCATAGAAAGAATAAGAGGTGATGAGTTTTTTCTGGTTGGTTATTACTTTATTGTTATTATTATTACTACTTGAATAATGAACATGCTCTAAATATGATCAAAGTGATGAATGCACAACTATTTGATTATACTGAATACTATTTATTGTGTACACTGAATGGATTTATGATTTATTAATATGTATCTTAAAATTGATTTGTCAAAAAAAGCAAATCTACAGGCAAATTGCTTCATGTATTTCTAGTGGTAACTGTATATGGTTACTTAGATGTTGTGTTCTATACATACATATTATTTTCATTTTAAAATTAATATTGAAGACTTATTTAACTATCCCAACATGTTATTTTAAGTAGGAAAGAAACCACTATGGTAAAAAAGAAAAAGAGTTTTTATGACTAAAAGATTTCAAAGTGAGTTGGGTGGTCATCCCTGATTTTACCCTTATGCATATCTCAGGTGGATCTCATTAACTGCCACAGTAAACAAAGCCTCAAGCTGTGGTTATTCCACCCACTCTATAGACATCCAGACACTATAGGCAAGGCACACAACCCCATGAAATCAACACCGTGCTGGTGGGCTTTACCTTGGAGTATAGGATAACCTCTAATTCCACTTGATCAGAATTAGAATTATTTATAATTTCCCTACAAATGACCTTTCTACCCCTTTTATTTGAACCAATAATTTGCATTAAACCCATTAAATATATATCCCAGAGGCTTAAATCTTCAGTCTCTTAATATGCCGATTGAGCCCTGATTCTCAGCAGAGTTGCAGCCAACACCTACTCTCCAGTTCATCGAACTCACCCACAACAACTAACAAAATAATGATGATGGATAGCCCCCAACCCAAAAATCAAAAGGTATCTACAACTGTGAGCAAAACATTTACATCCACTTGCCCCATTATATCTAAACCCCCTCTCACCTGAAGCAGAGAGGCATCACCTTCTCAAAATCCTCAAGATTGAGGAATTAGAAAACATAAGGGGGGAATGCAACCAAGGACCAAAGTAGAATAGGTGGAACATATGACATTTTTAGGGCTTAGAATTGTTTTGCATGATATTGCAATGACAAATATAGGCCTTTATACATTTTGTCAAAACGTATAAAATTGTAAGGTGCCAAATGTAAACCATAACATAAATTATAGAGCTTAGTACCAATGCTTCAATATTTGTTCAATTTTAACAAATGTATCACTGTAATGTAAGATGTTATTAATAGGAGAAAATATGGAAGGGGAGAGTTTAGGATACGTGCAAATCCTTTGTTCTTTCAATGTAAATTTTCTATAATCTAAAATGTCTTTAAAATGTTTAGTATATGAAAAAGCTTATCAATTACTGTACGTGTAAGTGGAACCTTTTGAATAAATTATGTCACTTAAGGGCCTTTGATTAGATTGCATATCCCAGGGTGGTCCCAGCAACTGTTAGAGTACTGCAACAGAAAATGGTACTAGGAGAGTAGTGTTATTGCTACTAGGCAAACACCAAAAATGTTCGATTGGTTTTGTAAATGGACAAGGGGAAGATTCTGAAATAATGGTGAAATGATTTCTAGAAAAGACTTAGATTGTTTTGAAGTGACTGTAAAAATATGGACATTAAGTATACTTCTGAAGAGGCATTAGACAAGAATGATGAATTTGCCATTGGAATCTGGAAATAAGGTGAACCTTGCTTTAAAGTGGCAGAGAACTTGGCAAAGTTGACTCTTCACATTAGCTAGAAAGTAGAAATTCAAAGTGATGAGCTTGGATATTAAACTGAGAAAATTTCCAAACTAAATGTGGAAAGTGTGGCCTGGCTTCTACTTGCAGCTGATAGTAAAATGCTAGAGGAAAGGGATAAACTGAGAACCGAATTCCTGAGCACAAAAAAATCAGAATGTGATGGTATGGGAAATTCTGAGCATCTAGAAAATGACCCCCCAAGTAAATTGTGCCCCATGTGAGTATTTAACAGAACATGGGAACACCCAGTCATTTCAGTATAAGTCAGTATTGGAAATGAAGTTATGGAGAATGGACATGTGGAAAGTTTTACTGTGTGAAAGATTGGACGCCTGTTAACTGCATGTGAAACCAACACATTTTTTGCAAGATCTGTATGAATGGAATCACTGTGAGCCTGAACTAAAAGGAACAGAAAAAGTAGAGATTGAAAGAAAGATTACTTTTAAGGGAGAACCATGGAAGCTGAAGTCTAGATTAATAACATCCTCTCAGGCCAAGAGAGGGGCCATTATTTCTGAGGGCAGGGTAAGACCCAGATCTTTGAGAGGTCATGCCTTTCACCCATTGTTTAGGAAAAGTGTTACCAATCCAGGCTTCAGAGGGTGTGGGGCATATTCTCCATGGTTTGGGGAGAGTTTTGCTGCCACCCCACTGTTCTCTTAGTGGTTGAGCCTGCCACTGACATTGGGGAGAGTTTGGCCACCACCCTGGTATTCTCAGGGGCTCAAGGCTTGAGGTCAGTCACCCAGATGCTTAGTGAGGGTTGGGCTGAAAACATGGCCATTAGGAAAGCCCTTGGAAAGAGTGGGAATGCTCCTCTTTTGGGTCCTGAGGAGAAAAAACTATGGTTCTATAGATGACAGTCAGTTTGAAATCTAATGAAGTATAACCTGCAGGTTTTAGGAACTGTTTGGGACCCGTGACACCTGTCTTCTCTCCAGTATCTCCCTATGGCAATTGGAAAGTTTATTCTGAGTTTCCTTCCTTACTGTATTTGTCCAGGGCCAACTATATGCTTGTAGCTGTTTTTGATGGAATTTTGTACTTAATGTTGTTACTGAAATGATTTAAAGCTTTTTGAATTATTGTGATGGAATGAACATATTTTTCTTACAGAAAGAACATGTATTTTGTGAATTCAGAGGATGGATTGTGGCAGTTTGAAGTATTCATGGACCTCAGAAAATCTGATCTTTGAGCTAATCCAGTCCTGTGCATGTATATCTATGTTAGGCAGTATTGTTTGATTAAATTACTTCAGTTAAGGACCTTTGATTAGATTACATGACCCAGGGTCATTCTTATTCCTCTTCCTATAATCCCTTATAAATGGAGGTATAAAAAACCACAGACACATAAAAAAGCAACAGAGACCAAGAAGAGCCTCCAGAAGTGGAAGTCAGTGAACTTAGGAGAGAGAAAAGCCAGAGATGGAGCATCCAAAAGGTGATAGCAAGGAGGCTTTGAGGTCAGGGGAGAAATGAGTGGATACTGCCATATGCCTGATTGCCCACAGCTGCAACTTGCAAAGAAAGCATCTCTAATGATTTTTTTATTTGGACACTTTCATGGCCTCAGAGTTATAAGCTTTAAACTTGAATTCACATTGTAAAATCCAAACCATTTATGGGATATTTCTTCCAGCAGCTTTTAGCAAATAACAAAACAAGGTGTTATTATATGGTAGTATATGTGAAAAATATATCTGGTGTAGAATATGGACTATGGTGTGTGGCAGTATTTTAGTATTCTTTTATTAGCTGGCATGCAGGGGCCACACTGTTGCAAGGTGTCAACAATAGGGGATTAAATGGGCATGTTGTATTTTTTGCATGACTTTTATGTAAACCTACAACTTCTCTAATACAAAAGAAGTAAGTCTTCTAAGCAAGGCTGCATTTAAATCAGGACATCTTGGCTCCAGAACTATTTCATACAATCACTATGTTTTTTAAAGATTGGATGGAGTTTTCTAGAATTTTGAGAATCTTCTAATAGATAGAGTTCATTACTTTAAAAGTAAAAGTATTACTTTATTATTATTTTATTTCCTTCACCCTCTTCAAAATTCAAGTGCTCTGCAAATTTAAAACCACTGCATGTTAAATTAGTATTTTTAAGTGGAGCTTCATTTTATTGTCATTTTTTGTTGTTGTTGGAGAGTTTGTGAGTTTGCAGGAGAATCATGCAGTAGATAGAGAGTTACTATATCCCCCCTCTATTGTTGGCAACTTTCATTGGCGTGGTACATTTGTTGAAATTTATGAATTAGTAGTAGTAATAGTATTGTACTATTAACTATAGTCCAAAGTTTACATTAGGTTTCCTTGTCTGTTGTACAGTCTTATTTTTTTCCATTTTATTAAGCTAAGATTTTTAAAAGAGCATTTAAAACTCTTATCAAAGTGGAAATATTTCTTTTACTTACAGTTTTGTTTATCTGTTTTGGAAATGGAAAGCCTTTTCCAAAGATAAACACTGCTTGGTTTCTAAAAGATTTTGACTACCAATTAACTGCCATAAAATTGATTAAAGGTCCTCAATGAGGAAAATAAAGAAGAAAGATCTCAAATCAGAGACCTTACTTCACAATTGGAGGAACTAGAAAGAAAAGTGTAAAGTAAACCCAAAGTGATTAGAAGGTAGGAAATAAAGAATAAAGTGGAGATACATTAAACATATAATAAAAAACAGGGTGGGGAATGAACAAACTGCAAGTTGGTTCCTTGAAAAGATCAGTACAAGTAAACCTTTAGCTAGACTAATAAAGAAGAAAAGAGCAGGGAGGCAAATAACTAAAATCAGAAATGAATGGGGTACCTTACTATTAATGCCCAAGAAATAAAAAAAAGGTTTTATAATATGGACAATTGTATGCCAACAAATTAAATAACCTAGATGAAATGAATAAATTCCTAGAAACACACAAACTACATGCACTTACTCAAGAACAAATAGAATATCATAGGAGACCAATAACTGATACTTCCCAACAAAGTAAATTCTAGAACAAGATGGTGCCACTGGTAAGTTCTACCCATATTTAGAGATTTAATACCAATCCTTCTCAAACACTTCTGAAAATAATAAGGAAGGGAGTATTAGTCAGCCAAAAGGGTTCTGGTGCAAAATACCAGAAATCTGTTGGCTTTTATAAAGGGTATTTATTTGGGGTAGAAGCTTAGTTACCAGGCCATAAAGCATATATTATTTCCCTTGCCAAAGTCTGTTGCCACGTGTTGGAGCAAGATGGTTGCTAATGTTCAGCCTTCCTCTTCCTCTTAAGGCTCCATGGTCAGGCTCTCTAGGCTTTGTCTCTCTCCCCAGGGCTCAATTCTCTCCAGGATTAGCTGCTTTGTTCTCTCCACAAGGCCAGCTGTGAACTGTCAGGTGTATGGCCCCTCTTTTCCCGGGGCCTTCTCTCCTTCCTCCTGACCAAGCTCCTCTGTGTACTTATTTCCCAGGGCTTCAGCTCAAAACTCCAACCTCCCTTCTCTTCAGTGCAGTTTCTCTGTGAGTCCCCACCCACCAAAGGAGTGGGGACTCAACATCTTACTGACATGGCCTAATCAATGCCTTAACCATTATTTAGTCAAGTAAAAGTAAAACCTCTGAATCCAATACACTCTAATATGTCCAGAGAAAAAAACAAGTTTACAAACATAATCCAATATTTTTTTTGGAATTCATCAATAATATCAAACTGCTATATTCTAGCCTCTGAATTTCAAAAAGACATTACAATATTCAAAAAAAAACTTATTTCAGTAACAATACTAAGTACAAAATCATATCATAATCAGTTTAAAGAAATACAGTTTGTCATGGGGCAAAATCCCATCTGCTGTTGACCTCTGAAACTTACAAAACAATTTATCTACTTCCAATACAGAAATGGACAGAAAAAGGATAAACAATTTCATTACAATAAAGACATATTTGGAGGGAATAATGAGTCATGGGTCCTCTACAGTTCAGTAAACCTGCAGGACATACTTCATTAGATGTCAAAGTCTGAGTGTCATTCTTAAGATGATGGCTTTTTCTCCCTGGGGCCTTTTGGGGACACACCCTTCCCACAATGGCCATTTTCTTGGTTCCACCCTCATCAAGCATCTGGATGTCCACCAAGCTCCAGACCTCACTCTCCAAGAGTATTGGGGTGATTGCCTCATTTTACCCAATCTTTAGACCCCCTAGTACAGCAAAGTGAAGACTACATCCAGCCAAAACTTTGGCATACAGGTTCAACCCTCTCAGATAAATTAGTTGACAACCTGGCTTTCCCTAATACATGGGGGACAGGTCCACCCCACTAAGACCTGTGAGGTGCTGATCTTAACAGCCCTAATCCTCAAGGAATATGCTCTACCCTTTCTGTATCTTGGGCTAGCAAAACTCTCCCCAAACATTGGGCCAGAACATCCACCCTCTTCAACTGCCAGGGCAAACTCACCCACTCTGTACACATGGGTAGGGTTCCTCTCTTAGCCCAAGGCCATGTCTTAATTCCAGATCTCAGTTTCAGTGATTTTCCCCTTAAAGCTGTTTCTCCTTCAATCTCTCCCTTCCATGTCCCTTTTAGTCCAAGCTGACAGTTGTTTTGTTCATACACCTCTCTCAAAAAGCTTGTTGGTTTAGCATGCAAGAAGCAGGGGTCCAAGCCATCAGAAAGTGAGACTTTCCACAGTCTTTTCAAGATAACTGCATCTTCAATCCTGATTTACAAGTTCCAAGTTTAGTTAAGTCCTCAAATGGTGTACTACCATCTGGGAGCTTGATTTCCAGAGGCTTGGAATTTCCAGAATCACTTTCTGTTTCTTTTGGGTCCAACAGTTCAGTCTTCAGCTTATCTCTCTCATCTAGCATTTTGCTATAAGCTGCAAGGAGAAACCAAACAACATTCCCCAAGGTTACTTTGGAAAGTTCTTCAGCTAAATGCCCAGGCTTGCCATTTTCAAATTCTGCCTTCCATAAAACACCAGGACTTAATCTTGCTAAATTCTCTGCAACTTTAAAATGTGGCTCACCTTTCTTCCAATTTCCAATAAGTTTCATCATTTACTTCTAAGGCATCATAAAAAGTCTCTTTAGCATCCATATCCCTACCAACAGCCTCTAGAAAGAAATCTCAGCCTCTTCTATAAAGCATCTCACATTTCCTCCATTATAAAATCTTTCCAGCATTTTGGTAATTGCAAAAGCACTTCCTCACTCCTCTGTACCAAATTCTGTATTAGTCAGCCAAAGGTGTGCTGATGCAAAATACCAGAAGTCTGTTAGCTTTTATAAAGTGTATTTAAATGGGGTAGAAGCTTACAGTTACCAGGCCATAAAGTGTACATTACTTCCCTCACTGAAATCTGTTGCTACATGCTGGAGCAAGATGGCTACCGGTCTTCCTCTTAATGCTCCATGGTCAGGCTCTCTAGGCTTTGCCCCTCTCCCTGGAGCTCATTTGTCTCCTTGATCAGCTACTTTGTTCTCTCCACAAGGCCAACAGTGAATTGTCAGGTGTATGGCTCCTCTCTTTTCCCAGGGCCTTCTCTCCTTCCTCATGACCAAGCTCCTCTATGTGCTTACTTCCTGGAGCTCCAGCTCAAAAACTCCAACCTTCCTTCTCTGCAGTGCAGATTCTCAGTGAGTCCCTACTCACCAAGGGGACAGGGACTCAACATCTTACTGTTGTGGTCCAATCAAATCCTTAATCATTATTTAATCAAGTAAAAGTAAAACCTGTGAATCCAATACACTCGTATACACCCAGAGGAAAAGACCAGCTTGCAAACACAATCCAATATTTCCTTTTGGAATTCATCAATAATACCAAAGTACTACAAAGGGAATCCATTTTAAGTCATTTAATCAGCCCAGAATTGCTTATTCCAAAGCCAGAAAAGTAAATGAAACTACAGAAAATTATCCCTGATGAATATAGACGAAAATTCTCAGTCCCTAAAACAATTCCAATAGTATAGTAAAAGGATTATACACCATGCCCAAGTGGGCTTTATTCCACAAATGCACAATTTGCTCCACATATAAAAATTATGAAATGTAATACACCACATTATTAGAATGAAGGAACGAAACACAAAATCATCTCAATAGATGCAAAAAAGATGTTAGTTAAAGTCCAGTGCCATTTCTTCAATTACATCCTCAATAAATTAGAAATGGAAGGCAACTCCCTCAGTATGACAATGGGCATTTATGAAAAAAAATCCCGGGTAACATCAGACTCATTGGAGGAAAACCAAAACCTTTGTCCCCCAAATCAGAAAAAAGACAAGGATGTCTGAATTTTACCACTGTTATTCAAAATTGTTCTGGAAACTCTAGCCAAAGCAATTAGGCATGAAATACAGAAGGCATCCAAATTGTAAAAGAAGATGTACAACTCTCTCTTTTCAAACATGCCATCACCTCATATACCAAAAAATACTAAAGAATCTCCAAAAAAATGAATTAGAGCTAAAATAAATGAGCTCAGAAAATTTGTAGGACACAAGGTCAATATACAATGTAAATTGTAGGCTTGAGCCCAAAGGCAGGGTGATGCGGGTAGGGGTGGGGTGTGCATACCTGTGTGGGTGGGGATAGGGATGTAACAGGGGCAGATGCTGCAGCTGCACAGGCCTGAAACATTTTGGCTATCTTGTACAATTCATCACCATCATCACCACCAACCATGGAACATCTAATAGCCATTGACGATGAAATCAGTGTTTTTTTTAGACAATATGTTTGGATCTCAAGATTCTCGAGTCAGAAGGTGGTTCATCTTGAACTCTTACCTTCCCATCTTTTCTTTTACTGTAATATATTTTGCTTTCAATATGGTTTGGCAACAAATATATGAACAGACCTACTTTTTTACTCAGGTGCGTCCTCACTTTGTATCATCTTGGAATCACAATGATTTCCTTATATATGATGGGAGAACTCATTCTCTGTAGTTGGGAAGGAGGTTACAAATTACAGTGTCAAGGTCTTGCCAGTGCAGGGTAAACTGATGTTCGGGGAGCTAAGGTGTTATGGTGATACTATTTCTTCAAATCAATAGAGCTCTTGGACACAATTTTCTTTGTTTTGTGGGGAAAAAAATACAATCAAATTACTTTTCTTCATGTATACCATCATACCTCTATCTTTAACATATGGTGGTATGTTCTGAACTGGATTCCTTGTGGACAAAGTTTCCATGGACCAACACTGAACAGCTTCATCCACATCCTTATACACTCCTTCTATGGGCTTTCAGTTTTTCCATATATGCACAAGTATCTCTGGTGGGAGAGATATCTCATGCAGGATCAACTGGTCCAATTAGTGCTCATCATCACACACACCATGAGTGCTGTCGTCAGACTCTGGCTTTCCCTTAGGTTGCCTCATCACCCAGTCATCTTACATGCTCAAATTAATCATCCTGCTCTTAAATTTTTATGTTCAGACATTCTGGGAAAAGACAGTGCAGTAAAATATGGAAGACCTATCTGCAGTGAAAGAAGTTAAGAATGGTTTCTCCAAAGCCTACTTCATGGCAACAAATGGAGTGGTCAGCAAGAAAGCACAATAAAAAGGCATATGAAAAGCATATATAATAGCCTAACATATTCCTTTGGTTTAAAGAAAAGACTGAATTGAAAGCTATATACATTTTAGCATAAACTAATTTCTTTTGAGTTTATAAATCATTTCTACCCGAATGTATTAATATATTGCTATTAGTTTAACATGTTCACTAAAGCCTTTGTTCAGTGCTGAGATGACACTGAACTCTGTAGACCTCATAATTAGTACCACTCCTTTCCCTCCCTTCCCCCTCATAACCCCTCACCAAAAACTTTCTTTATAGTAGCTTATACACATACAATGGTAGTAAACATGTAACTTCCCCCCAGCAAGCCTTCAAATATAAAAGCTAGTTTCGTTCAGACAAAAATCTTTAAACCAAAAAGTTAACTAACTTTTAAATAAAGAGTGTGTGTTTTTTAATTTTTAATTTTTATTTTTAAAGAAGATTTAGATTACATAAATATTCCATAAAAATACAGGGAATTCCCATATATCCCACCCCTTCCCTGTCCCACACTTTCCACATTAATAACCTTCATTAGTGTTCCAGTGCATAATCAGTCCATCTGTTCTATTAGGAACCAACCCCAGAAGATATTAAAATGGGATTATAAATGCAATGCAGAAAATCTAGCCAAAATTCCCTCTTTCTCAAGCCAGTCTTTCTGTCAAATTCTCACAACCACTCCTGATTTTAAATTTAATGATGCACTGATGAAATGTGTATGTTTTATTTTGAAGATTAATTTGTCCAAGGAGACATCCTCTTCCATCCTCATAACTCAGGAGCTT
>JAQZBX010087742.1:0-12837 GCA_029593785.1 Cabassous unicinctus | reverse complement strand
CTCCTTGTGAGGGCAGGCTGGCCCGCGCAGCCTAGTGGGCTGATGCAGCAAGCCCTCACAACAGGAAGCGGGTGTGGCTCAACCGATAGAGGCCCCGTTTACCATGTGTGAGGCCCCTGGTTCGCTTCCCCGGGCCTCCTTGTAAGGGCAGACCGGCCCGCACAGCGCGCTGATGCAGCTGGACCTCACAGTGAGGGGAAGATAAGCAGACACGGAGAAGACACACAGTGAATGGACACAGCAAGCACAAGCAGCAAGGGGGGGATAAATAAATAAATAAATAAATAGAAGAAAGAGCTAAAATTGAAGACCTAGCTGCACACTTCGAGGAATTGGAAAAAAAACAGCAAACTAAACCTAAAGGAAGTAGAAAAAAGGAAATAACAAAGATTAGAGCAGAACTAAATGAAATAGAGAATAACAAAGCACTAGAAAAAATAAACAAAACCAAAATCTGGTTCTTCAAGAAAATCAATAAAATTGACAAACCCTTAGCCAGACTAACAAAGAAAAAGAGAGACAGATGCAAATAAGGAATGAGAAAAGTGGTATCACTACTGACCCCACAGAAATGAAGAGTATCATAAGAGGATAGTTTGAAAAATTATATGCCAACAAGAATGATAATTTAGAGGAAATTGAAAAAATTTCTAGAAACTCACAAACAGCCTACATTGATTAAAAAAGAAATTGATGAACTCAACAGTTCAACTACCAGTAAAGAGATAGATTCAGTCATCAAAAACATCCCAACTAAAAAGAGCCCAGGACCAGATGGTTTCATAGCTGAATTACACCAAACATTCTGGAAAGAGCTAACACCTATCCTGCCAAAGCTCTTCAAAAAAATAGAAGCAGAAGGAATATTGCCTAACTCATTCTATGATGCCAACATTACCCTAATACAAAAGCCAAACAAAGATACCACAAGAAAGGAAAATTACAGACCAATTTCTCTAATGAACCTAGATCCTAAAATCCTCAAGAAAATATTTGCTAATTGCATTCAACAACATATCAAAAGAATTATACACCATGATCAAGTGGGTTTCATCCCGGGTATGCAAGGAGGGTTCAATATAAGAAAATCAATCAATGAAATACACCACATAAACAGATTGAAAGAAAAAAATCACATGATAATCTCTATGGATGCAGAAAAAGCATTCGACAAAATACAACACTCTTTCCTGATAAAAACTTTGCAAAAGATAGGAGAAGAAGGAAAGTTTCTGAATATGATAAAGAGTATGTTTAAAAAACCCAAAGTTAACATCATCTCCAATGGTGAAATCCTAAAAGCCTTCCCTCTGAGATTGGGAACAAGACAAGGATTCCCACTATCAGCACTGCTATTGAACATTGTCTTAGAAGTACTTGCATGAACACTGATGCAAGAAAAAGATATAAAAGGCATCCAAATTGGAAAAGAAGTAAAAATTTCATTAGTTGCAGATGACATGATCCTATACGTAGAAAGCCCTGAGAAATCTACAACAAAGCTTCTAGAACTTATAAAGGAATTCAGTAATGTTGCAGGCAATAAGATCAATGCTCAAAAAGCAGTAGCATTTCTGTATACCAACAACGAGCAAACTGAGGATGAAATCAAGAAAAAAATACCATTCACAATACTAACTAAAAGAATCAAATACTTAGGAATAAATTTAACTAAAAATGAAAAGGATTAATATACAAAAAACTACATAATGCTCTTAAAGTAAATCAAAGAAGACAAATAAATGGAAGAATATCCCCTGTTCATGGATAGGAAGGTTAAACATCATCAAGAAGTCTATCCTACCCAAAGTAATCTACAGATTTAATGCAATCTCAATGAAAATCAACACTGTATTTTTTAAGGAACTGGAAAAACTAACTACAAAATATATTTGAAAAGGTAATAGGCCCCAAATCACCAAAGATATACTGAATAAGAAAAATGAAGTTGGAGGTATCACACTACATGACTTTAAAACATACTACAAATCTACAGTGGTCAAAACTGCATGGTATTGGCACAAGGATAGACATACTGACCAATGGAACCGAATTCAGAGTTCTGATATAGATTCTCGCATATACAGTCATCTGATATTCAACAAGGCCACCAAGCCCACTCAGTTGGGAGAGAATGGCCTCTTTAACAAGTGGTGCTTGGAGAACTGGATATCCATATCCAAAATAATGAAAGAGGAACACCATCTCACACCTTGTACAAATATCAACTCAAGATGGATCAAAGATCTAAATATAAGAGCCAAAACCATAAAAACCTTGGAAGATAACGTAGGGAAACATCTACAGGACCTTGTAATAGGAAATGGTTTTATGAACTTCACACCCAAAACATGAGCAGCAAAGGAAAAAATAGATAAATGGATCTCCTCAAAATTAAAAACTTCTGCACTTCAAAGGATGTTATTTAAAAAATAAAAAGGCAGCCTACCCAATGCTAGGAAATATTTGGCAACCGTATATCTAATAGGAGCATACTATCCTGCATATATAAAGAAATCCTACACCTCAAAAGTAAAAAGACAAACAACCCATTTAAAAAAATGAGCAAGTGACCTGGAAAGACACTTCTCCAAGAAAGAAATACAAATGGCTAAAAAGCACATGAAAAAATGCTCAACATTGCTGGCTAATAGGGAAATGATCCAGTGAATTCACTGCTGCGTATATACCCAGAAGATTTGAAAGCAAAGACACGAACAGATATATGTACACCAATGTTCACAGCGGCATTGTTCACTATTGCCAAAAGTTGGATTCAGTCCCGGTGCCCATCAACAGATGAATGGATAAACAAAATGTGGTACATCCATACAATGGAATATTACTCAGCTCTAAGAAGGAATAAAGTGCTAACACATGGAATAACATGGATGAATCTTGAAGACCTTACGTTGAGTAAAGCAAGCCAGGCATTGAAGGATCAACAGTACATGACCTCACTGATTTGAGTTGAGGAAAGTGAATATTCTCTATCTTCCATTGGCTGAAAATAGGTTAACAAGAGAGCGAAAGAGAAGAGAAGTTTGTGAACCATCACCCATATGGACATAATCTATCATAAAGGGATGGAATATAGTTGCATATTGAAGGATAGGATAGGTGGGTAGTGATATTATTGGGTATGGTGGTGCAGGGTTGACAGGTGGGTAGATTAGGAATCGTGGGTTAGAATACCTAGGATACTTGGGGGAGAGATGAGGGAGGGACCAGGTGAACACAGGATTTGTGGGTATGAGGTTGAAAGTGCAGAAGTGGGAATGCTCATGGCAATATAACAAGGTAGTGTCACTGGTTTAGGGTATAGGTTGGGGGAGCATTCAGGGTGGGGCACATCTGGAGTAGGCTTCTGGGGAGTGTGTGAGTGTTCATCCTGTCATAATGTGTGGTGTTGGGGAGTGGAGACCCACATGGTGAGTGGGAAGGAGATGGACTCCTATCTTTGGGAGGTCTGATGCACCCAGAAACAGACAGGTGGGTGTCCCTTATGAGCAAGGGTGGATCCTAATAGGGGAATACGATCAGCATGTCAAGACCTATTGTTGCATGGAACTACGAATCCTGTCATCCAATGAGTCTAGACATGGTGGTATCATGTGCCCCAGGGGGATGGGGAGGAAAGAACAGAATAGATCAAATGGGGGTATTTAGTGGTCAGGGGAAATGTTTTTCATTACCTTTACACTGATGGACACAGGACATGGTAAATATCATCAAAAATTATTAAACTGTACTGTCTAAATTGTAAACTTTACTGTAAACAACTGAATGTTTAGTAGCTATGTTTCACTATGTGCATAACAGTTGTAACAATGCTACCATCCACATAGAAAAATGCTTTGGGGTGAGGAAAAAGGGAGGAGTGTGGATATATGGGAGTCCCTAGTATTCTGTGTGTGACTTTGCTGTGACCTAAAACTTCTTTGAAAATTAAATGAAAATTTGGGAGACACTGGGGAGAGGGGGAAGATGCCACAGTACAGACTGGACACCCAATAATGCAGTGATAAAATGAAAAATATTTTTTAAAACTTTTAATTTTTTTGTTTTCCCATTTTTTGGATATCCCAATCCTTTAATTTTCTTTTTAGTGTTTTTTTTTTTAACTTTTCATGTATTTTATCTCTTACATTTAAATTCATCATTATTATTTCATTTTCCTATTAATTGTATTTGGCTATTATATAGGCTTCATCTTTAAGGAAGGTTTGGATCACAGAATGGTTACAATGGGGCAGGAGAGGATCATTGGTGGGGGGTGTTTGGGATGGGGGTTGCATGGGAGGAAGTTCACCTGAATATATATAAAAAAATATATAAAATTGTTCAAATAATCAAGGGGTGGGGCATGGTCACAGTGAGTGGAAAATCACTCAATAAATGAGAGAATACTGAATACCCAGCCTTGAGAGCTCTGCCACATTCTCCAAGTGAGCAGCAACAGTCCCCCAAGTGTAGGAGTAGTGTCTGGAAAAGGAAGATGCTCCAGTAATGGGTGCTTGTTACTGATGACTAGCCTTAGGAGTCTTTCTTCTTGTAATTGAAATTTATCCTTCTATTATAGGGTGTCTAAGGGTTGCCACCTGAGAGCCTCTTTGTTGCTCACATGTGGTGTCTCTCTAAGCCAAACTCAGCATATGAATGCATTACCCTCCCCCCAGCATACGACATGACTCCCAGGGATGAGCCTCCCTTGCAATGAGGGATTAATACCAAGTACTAACTGGCAATATGACTGAAAAAAGACCTTGAATAAAAGGGGGGAAATGTAAAGACATATGAGTTCATATGTCTAGGAGACTTCAAAGAGTGTCGGGAAGTCATCCCAGAGGTAACACTTACACACACCTCAGTAGGATCTCATAGAACACCAAAGTGAATATCACCCCAAACATAGGGGTTCCTGAGGGCTCTGGAGACACCCAGGCCCTATATAATGGGGGATAGCTCCAGAGATTGATTCCTTATCAGTGGGCTATATTTGGAGATGCAAATGTTTTTGTTTGATTCTTTGTATTGTTTTACCTGGTGGTCCCAGGGGTTGAACCAAGGTCCCTCCATATGGGAGATGGACACCCAACCATTTGAGACACATCCAACCCCAATGGGCTATATTTGGAATCTGTGCTCCTGAGAGTGACAGAGTTGGACTCAAATAAGCCCTCCCTGCACATGGCCCATCAATCCCTTCCATTCAAATCTATATGTGGTGCTGGAGTTTGTAGGTGTACTTCCAGAGACTGGAGCCTTTGGCCTGCCCATTTGCCAGCTGTGCCTGGAATCTTGGTGGAGATGCAACTCCTACTCTACAGCTCAGTGGGCTCTCCAAGTCACCTGGGAGGAGATGATGATGGAAAACAGCCATCCCATGGAATGGAGAGAGACTACAGCTGCAGGCAGGATAATCCCATCCATGTTATCCATGGGATATAAGTGCCGTGTCACTTGGAGGTGGAGTGGACATCACCACCCCAGACTCCTCAGGATTGGGGAAAGAGCTATGGACTAGAGGGGACTTACTGGCATTCTGTCGTAGACATTGTGATTCAAGCAATGGAAGAAATTACAACATTGAGATGGAGCCAGTGGCTACTGGAAACTTTTGGGGCAGGGAGAAGGAAAAGCAGCTGTAATACAGGGGTTTTTTCAGGACTTGGGAATTATCCTCAGTGACATTACAATGACAGATATAAGGTATTTTACATCAGTATATACCATGCAGAACTGTGTGGTAGAAAGTGTGGTCTACCATGTGAACTGTGGCCCATACTTAGTGGCAAAGCCCCAGGATGTGTATATCCATTTCAGGTGATGTGCCACACTAATGAAAGATGTTTATGTGGGGGGTTGTGGGAGGTGTGGGCAGTGGGGAACATGGGAATACCTGTAATTTTTGTGTAACATTATGTAATCTAAGAATCTTTTAAAATATTAAAAATGAAAGAAAGACAGAAAGAAAGAAAGAAAGAAAGAAAGAAAGAAAGAAAGAAAGAAAGAAAGAAAGAAAGAAAGAAGAAAAAGAAGGAAGGAAGGAAGGAAGAAAAGAAAGAAAGAGAGAGAGAGAGAGAGAAAGAAAGAGAGAGAGAGAGAGAGAAAGAAAGAAAGAAAGAAAGAAAGAAAGAAAGAAAGAAAGAAAGAAAGAAAGAAAGAAGAAAACAAAACAAGACAACTAAAGATCAAAACCAGAGTAAGATGCAACTACTTCAGTCTTTACAGGAGCAGAAAAAGGAAATGGGTGAGTTTAAATATCAGCATGAAGGAGGCAAGATGGCATCGGTTTAGGAGGCACTCGCTGACTAGGTCTCTGAGGATGGCTGATTGGGGACAGGATCCTGCCAAGTGGTCTGTGCTGTGGGTGCATGGAGTGAGAAGATTGGGACATCTATCTGGAGACAGCTCAAGGGCATGGATTTCTTGGTAGAGATTCATGAGTTTTAACTCTGCCCATGGAGATTAACAAAGACAGCTGAGCCCCACCCTCAGGAAAAAAAGCTGTTTTGACCTACGACTCCCGGTGACAACCCGGTGAGAGGAAGCATTCTCTAAGAGTGGGAGGATTCTGGAGGAGGGTCGAGAGGGCTTTCCTTTCTGTGGATTTTGCTGCCTGGAACCCCTTGCAAATTTGGGGAACAAAGTAGCTGGCTTGAAGCAGGACCAGGATGAGGGGAGTGGTGAATCTGCTAAGGAAGGTTGATTTACCTAGCTGCCCAGGGATAAGCTCCAACCACTCCCGGCAAACCGGTGAGAGTGAGCATTCTCTGAGAGGGGGAGGGTTCTGACAGAAGGTGGAGAGCGGATTCCTTTCTGTCAATTTGGCTCCCTGGAACCCCTCATATATTTGGGGAGCAGATAAGGCAGCTTGAAGCAGCGCCACGCTGAGGGGAGAGGAGAATCTATTGAGGAAGCCTGATTTACCCAACAAACCGGAGATACTCAGGCTTGGCTCCAGAGGGGTTGGAGTGAGCCATTTTTATCATTTTGCACTGACTAGTATCAGAGAATCAGCTACCCAGGGAGACCAGGAACTGGGAAGTGCTTGATTAGTGTCCATGAGCCTAGTTAGGTTCCCTCAGTGAAGGGGATGGTCTAGAAGAGGACATATTTTGGTTCACTTATTTCACACACACACAAAAAGAAAACACAAAAGGAAGACAGTCACTTTAAAAAATAAAAAATGAATTTTCCTTTTTAATTTAGTTTTATAGCTAAAATTTGCCTCAAAACCTGTAGAACCTTGCAGGGAAATTAATTGATAAATACAAGCAGGCTGAGAGATTCCACAAGGGCCCAAGAAGGAACATGGTTCTTCCTTAGATTTCTTTGACTACTTGCTTGTGTGGTTCTTTGGCTTTTCTCTCTATTTGTTGTATCTTACTTTTCTTTCTTCTTTCCTACCCCCCTTCTTTTTTCTTTCAATGTTTTTTAATTAGGTGCTGCTAGATGGTCTCTTCTTTGCTGAGCTTCTTCTTTCATGATTTCCCATTCTCTGTCTATATCGATTTTGCATCCCAAGCTATCTCTTTTCCTTCCTTCATCTTTCTGCCTTCTGCTTTCTGTTGTGGCTGTTATATACCATGTTTTTTCATTAGCCCACCACTTAAGGGTGTCAATTTCTATTCTGTCAATTCTATTTTCTTATTTTTTTAATTAATATTAACTTTTTCCTTTCAGCACTTTCTTTACTCTTTCTCCCTCCTCATCATTCTAGCCTTCTAAATCATTATATATATACTCCTTTACTTAGTTTACCAGTCCATTGTAGGTACTCCACTTTATTTCCTATTATTCTACACTGTCAACATGAGCTAAATATTCATTTCACTTAGTCTTATACAGCCCCTCTTCTAACTTTTATCAATATTACTATTATCCATCTTCCTTTTTCATATCTTTTGATTCCTCTGGCCCTAATCTTTTGCCTTCAAGGGAAAATAGAAAGGGGCAAGGAAATAAAATAAGAAGAAAAAGTGTCAAAGAGAAAACTTAACACACACAGAGAACTATCAGCTAAGTAAAACTCTAGAACATAGAGAGAAGCTAATCAACTGAATAAACCCATCAAGATAAAATGATGATTAAAGGGCAGCAAAAAATTACAAACCACTCTGAGAAACAGGAAGACATGGACCAGTCCAATGAACAAACTAAAAACCAGGAAGAGGTGCAGAACATTGAACAACTAATAAAAGCTTTCCAAACCAATATCATGGACCAACACAATGAAGAGATTAAGGATATTAAGAAAACACTGGGAGAACATACTGAAGAAATTATAAACATACATAAAAACATAACAGATAAGATGGTGATTGTATTAGTCAGCCAAAGGGGTGCTAATGTGAAATACCAAAATGGGTTGGTCTTTATAAAAGGTATTTATTTGGGGTAGAAGTCCACAGATACCAGGCCATAAAGCATTAAGTTTCTTCTCTCACCAAAGTCCATTGCCACGTGTCAGAGCAAAACAACTGCTGACATTTGCCAGGGTACAGGCTTCTTGGGTTCCTCTATTCCTGGAGCTGTTTCTCCTGGGCTTAGCACCTCTAGTTCCTCCACAAGGTCACCTGTAGACTATCAGGTGAATGGCTCACTTCTCTTCTACCGGGGCCTTCTCTCCAACATCAAAACTGCTTCTCAAAAACTGCTTCCTCTGTCCTTTGCCTTGCCTTTTATATTTGATTCCTCACCCACCATCTGAAATCATGGAGGCAATAAGAGAGTGGTATGATATAGTCAAAGTACTAAAAGAAAAATCTTCCAGTCACGAATTCTCTATCCAGCAAAACTGGCATTCAAAAACGATGGAGAGACCAAAATATTCACAGATAAACAAATTGAGAGAGTATGCCAATAAGAAACCTGAACTTCAAGAAATACTAAAGGAAGTTCTACAAGTTGAAAGGGAAAAACAAAAGAGAGTTGGAGGAGAGTTGAAAAAAACTAAAAAGACAAAAACAGAAACATAACAACATATGACATACATTAACCCAAAAGAAAATATGGCTGAAGTAAGAAATTCATTGCGAGTAATAACAATGAATGTTAAGGGATTAAATTCACCACTCAAGAGACACAGACTGGCAGAATGGATAAGGAAATATGACTCATCTATATGCTGTCTACAAGAAACCCAAGTTCGACCCAGGGATTCAAGGAGGCTGAAAGTGAATGGCTGGAAATAAATTTTACAAACTAACAATAGCAAAAAAAAGGGCAGGAGTAACTATTCTAATATCAGACAAATAGACTTTAAATGCAAAACTATCATAAGAGACAAAGATGGACACTATATATTAGTAAACATTGTAATCTCTCAAGAAGAGACAACAATCATAAACATTTATGCACCTAATCAATGTGCTTCAAAACACATGAGACAAACTCTGGAAAAACTAAGTGGAGAAATAAATACCTCTACAATTAGAGTGGAGGACTTTAACACACCATTATCCTCATTTGACAGAACATCTAGACAGAGAATCAATAAAGAAACAAAGACTCTGAACAATACATTAGAGGACCTGGATTTAATAGACATATACAGAACACTACACCCCAAAATAGCAGGATTTACATTCTTCTCGAGTGCACATGGATCATACTCCAAGATAGCCCACATGCTAGGGCACAGAACGACCCTCAATGAATTAAAAAAGATTTAGATTATACAAAGTAATTTCTCTGACCACAAAGGAATGAAATTGGAAATCACTAAGGACCAGAGAATCATATTAGGCACAAAGAAATGGAAGTTAAACAACACAGTCTTTGACAAACAGTGGGTTAAGGAGAAAATCTCAAAAGAAATCAGTAACTACCTTGAAACTAATGAAAATGACAACACAACATATCAAAACCTATGGGATGCAGTGAATGCTGCCCTGAGAGGGAAATTCATAAAAATAAAAATATATATTAAAAAAGAAGAAAGAGCTAAAATTGAAGACCTAACTGCACACTTGGAGGAATTGGAAAAACAACAACAAACTAAACCTAAAGGAAGTAGAAAAAAGGAAATAACAAAGATTAGAGCAGAACTAAATGAAATAGAAAATAAGAAAGCACTATAAACAATAAACAAAACCAGAAGCTGGTTCTTCGAGAAAATCAATAAAATTTACAAACCCTTAGCCAGACTAACAAGGAAAAAGAGAGAACAGATGCAAATACACAAAATAAGGAATGACCAAGGGGATATCACTACTGACCCCATAGAAATAATTAGTATCATAAGAGGATACTTTGAAAAAGTATATGCCAACAAGAACGATAATTTAGAGGAAATGAACAAGCTTCTACAAACTCACAAACAGCCTACATTGATGAAAGAAGAATTTGATGAACTCAACAGACCAATTACAAGTAAAGAGACTCAGTCATCAAAAACCTCCCAACTGAGAAAAGCCCAGGAAGATGGCTTCACAGATGAATTCTACCAAACATTCCAGAAAGAGCTAACACCAATTCTGCTTAAGCTCTTCCAAAAAATAGATGTAGAAGGAATATTGTCTAACTCATTCTATGATGCCAACATTACCCTAATAACAAAACCAGGCAAAGATACCACAAGAAAGGAAAATTACAAACCAGTTTCTCTAATGAACCTGGATACTAAAATACTCAATAAAATACTTGCTAATCGCATTCAACAATATATCAAAAGGTTTAAACATCATGACCAAGTCGGTTTCATCCCAGGTATGCAAGAATGGTTCAATATAAGAAAATCAATCAATGAAATTCACCACATAAACAGATTGAAAGAAAAAAATCACATGATTATCTCTATAGATGTACAAAAAGCATTCGACAAAATACAGCACTCTTTCCTGTTAGAAACACTGCAAAAGATAGGAATAGAAGGAAACTTTCTGAATAAGATAAAGGGTATATATGAAAAACCCAAGTTAACCTCAACTTCAATGGTGAAATCCTAAAAGCCTTCCCACTGAGATCAGGAACAAGAAAAGTGTGATGGTTAGGCTAATGTATCAATTCGGCCAGGTAATTGTGTCCAGGTGTTTGTTGCAAGCACTGGGCTAATTGTAATAGAAAAGCATTTATGGACTTCAATCACCAGTGAGTTTACTGTGTGGATGGCTGATTAAATCTGCATCAGTCAGGGAGATCATATCATCAATGGGTGATGCTTTTTTCCATTCAGTTGAATGCCTTTAAAGGGGAAGTGATTTCAACATTCAGAGAGCATTTCCCAGGTCATGCTTGGACAGGCAACTTCTCCCAGAAACTCATCAAGGACCTTTCATCAGAATGTCATCGGAGCCCCTGGTTTGCAGCCTGCCTACAGAACCTGGTCTTTTGCATCCCCACAGGCACGTGAGAGACTCTTAAAACCTCATATTATTGACAGATATCTCCTGTTGATTCTGTTTCCCAAGAGAACCCTGACTAATACAACAAGGATGCCCACTATCAGCACTCCTATTTAACATTGTCTTAGAAATACTTGCTCAAGCACTGAGGCAAGAAAAAGATATAAAAGGCATACAAATTGGAAAAGAAGAAGTAAAAATTTCATTATTTGCAGACAACATGATCCTAAACATAGAAAGCCCTGAAAAATCTACAACAAAGTTTCTAGAACTTATAAAGGAGTTCAGTAATGCCACAGGCTATAAGATCAATGCTCAAAAATCAGTAGCATTTCTGTACACCAATAATGAGCAATCTGAGGAGGAAATCAAGAAAAAAATACCATTTACACTAGTAACTAAAAGAATCAAATACCTAGTAATAAATTTAACTACAGATGTAAAGGACTTATATACAGAAAATGACAAAACACTGTTAAAGGAAATCTAAGAAGATTTAAATAAATGGAAGAATATTCCCTGCTCATGGATAGGAAGACTAATCATCATCAAGATGTCTATCCTACCCAAACTAATCTACAGATTTAATGCAATCCCAATAAAAATCAACAGTGTATTTTTTAAGGAACTGGAAAAACTAACTACAAAATATATTTTGAAAGGTAAGAGGCCCTGAATTGCCAAAGACATATTGAAAAAGAAAAATGAAGTTGGAGGTATCACATTACCTGACCTTAAAACATACTACAAAGCTACAGTGGTCGAAACTGCATGGTATTGGCACAAGGATAGACATACTGTCCAGGGCAAATGAATTCAGAGTTCTGATATAGATCCACACATATACAGTCATCTGATATTCAACACGGCCACCAAGCCCACTCAGTTGGGAGAGAATGGCCTCTTTAACAAGTGGTGCTTGGAGAACTGGATATCCTTATCCAAAAGAAGGAGAGAGGAATACCATCTCACACCTTATACAAAAATCAACTCAAGATGGATCAAAGATCTAAATATAAGAGCCAAAACCATAAAGACCTTGGAAGACAATTTTGGGAAGCATCTACAGGACCTTATAATAGGAACTGGTTTCATGAACTTCACACCCAAAGCATGAGCAGCAAGAGAAACAATTGATAAATGGGATCTCCTCAAAATTAAAGACTTCTGCACCTCAAAGGATGTTATTAAGAAAATAAAAAGGCAGCCTACCCAATGGGAGAAAATATTTGGCAACCATATATCTGACAGGAGCCTACTATCCTGCATATATAAAGAAATCCTACACCTCAAAAATAGAAAGATGAACAACCCATTTAAAAAATGGGCAAGTGACCTGAAAAGACACTTCTCCAAGGAAGAAATACAAATGGCTAAAAAGCACATGAAAAAATATTCGACATCGCAAGGTGTTAGGGAAATGCAAATCAAAACTACAATGAGATATCATCTTACACCCATCAGAATGGCAGCTATTAAAAAAAAA